>SJOL01007090.1:29235-45126 GCA_004794785.1 Opisthorchis felineus
TCCAATCTTTTTGGAGAAGCAGATCAGCTACCGAGGTTCGGTTCTAGAAGGGGTTCTGGGTAAGACTCATGGAATAAACTGCCAGGATACTGAGGTTTTTTATGATTTTCTTAAAAATATCATCTCCTTCGAAATAAACTGCCTTTAGAAGCAAGTGTGAAAATTCCCGAGAATTAAGGCAAATGAATGCAGAAGAAGAATAACAGAACCTGTAATTTTTTGTTTTCACTTGAGTTACAAACGCCACACTAGTTTTCGTCTGCTCATCTGGCAAAAGAATGCAGGAAACTTGGGTGCAAAAGTAGTTTTTGCTGTTGTTTTTGTTTGGAGTGAAATAACGCCTGGGGCTGGCCAGTCGTGCAGCCAAGCAGCTGATGATATGTTTGTCCGGAAAACGGCTGTCCCCAATGAATAACCCGACGAATACACGCTGTTTGTGTAGCCAGCTGGTGAGACTCCTTATCCATTTTGTGGTTGTTCTCTTCAGCTTGTTCCTACTACATGTGCAAAAAAGCTACTGCAATTAGGAAGAGTATACTATCTTTATTGGTAAAAATTTAATAAAATGGACTTACTGCTTATCAGCATTCCAATTTTGCTTGGAGAAAGTAGGTCTTTTGAGCTGGTCATCAACTATCAACACAAACAGTGCTTGCTTTATACCTGGGATAAGCAGTTGAAACGGAGCAAGAAAAAGCCAACCAGGACAATGTGTATCTTTATGCGATCCGCCGCAGCATAGATAAGGCTCCCTACTGGAACAGTCGATGGAGTTCTACAGAACCAGGATTAAATTTGTTCCGAACACACCAGTAGCCACAGTGAGAGACCCAAATGAACAGCAGTCTTAGAGGTAAGCGTTTAGAAACTTTTCTGGGTTGCCAAATGCATCAATAGACATCATCAAAAGTAGGGAAACTAGCAAGGCATTGTGAGTAGAAAACCTGTCTCCTAAATCGGGATCTTAGTTTTAAGTGAATGCTTGGGCTACTTCGGCAGTGCTTCAATAATCGGAGCATAACTTTGACTGAAGTACCTGTAAAACCAAGTTAACAAAGCTGAATTTTTGGAGGACGATTGCGTGCCGGATTATCTTTGTGTGTTATAGTAAAATAAGCCACTACTAATTTGAAGAGTGATGCTTCAAACTGGTAACTCATTCGGGTGAGCCATTGGTCAGTTAACATTTTTGCTTTCATAGGCTAATTGCGGACACATTACGATGTACAACCCATATAATGCAAGCTACTATTGCAGTTCAGTTTGACTTCTGCCATGTTGATATCGTTTGCAACTGTCCTGATACTACTTGATCTTTCATCGGCCACTGATGGTAAGATGATCATTTGTTTTTCTCCTGTCAAGGAAAACACTGTCAGGTATACTAGATAACAAAACGAACTTTATTTATGAGCAAGCAACTGATATGGTTTGTCCTTTTGTCTGGTTGCGCGTACTTTCCGCCATTTAAGTTAGTATTCTGTGACACAGCAAGTTCTTCTTGAAGCACTTTGATTCTCCAAAAATGATCATAGTGATATTTGTTGAGTTAATACACAAAAGAAAAACCCATTGGATGAAACGACTCAAAAGTTTTGCTTAAAAATTTCACCTAGCAAAGCCAAACTAGCCCCCGCTTGAAAGTAAATAAACAATTGGTGGCTCTTGATTTGCTTGCCTAGTCTACTAGTTAGCTCGCAAATGATTCGTTACCTCAACAAACACCACCAGACATTCTCATCGCCGCACCTTGATGATGTCTCCTCGATTGGTGCCGAGTAGCCCGCCAATCTTGTCATCTGGTCAAAAACCGGTAAACATGCCTACCAACATTTCCACATACTCCAAAGCCCATAAACAAATGAAGGCTGTTCTGGAGCATTTTTCGAAGTTTAGTAAGAAATATAATAGTCCAAAACAGAGAAATAAATACTCGGTATTCTGTAGTGAGTGCGTAAGTTAAAAATAAACCACAAGGCTCTGTTGAGTTTTGTCAAGCACTTAGTACTGCTGAGGAATGACGAACGAACTGGAAACACCGAAGTTTAAGGTCCTTTGATCTGGATGCCCTGAACTTCGTAAAACCCGGACTAAAGGACTTTTCTTAGTTTATTCGTAAAACTCAATCAAATGTCCAAATAATTTTATTTAGGTTACGCATCAACAATTACTCTTCTCACTTTTAGACATTACGCCTGGACCAAAATGTAAGTTATTTTTGGAGATTATAATAGTGGAAACCGAAGTGTAACTGGATTGAAATACTGACCAACTACTGACCGGAAAGTGACCACTGCCTTATTCACCAAAATGCCTTTAATAGTTTGCTGATAGAAGAAACCATAAAGGTTTATCAAAGTGAATAGCTCAAAGTACATAGCTAATGAAGTAGTCTAGGCTAGATCGAAGATACGTTTATAATGACCAAATTACCAGTTTGACTACGAAACATACTCGAGTGAGCCACCCAGTACTAATCACATACTCGAGTGAATACCACGTGTGAAATACCTGATCAGTCGTGTCGGTGGTGAACGTTGACTAAATTTCTCCAACTCCCCCAGCCATTCGAACGCTGGAAAAATTTTAATAGTAGATTCACCACAATTTTTTTTCCTAACCCTAGTTTAGATGACCTTCTCACCAAATTGCCCGGCGAAAAACTAACCAAGTGCGAAATCACTCAATTAATCATCAGTTTACCACCTTTAACGCCAAAAAATGGTAACATTAGCTGAATTACCTGAGCATATGAGAAATGCTTTGTCTTTCAAAATCTACCGTAATACTATTTTAATCATCATCAGCATCATTATGAGGTATATCATCAGACTTCACCACTTATAATTCGCTGTCGTAAAATCAAAATTTATTTGAACTACTTGTTGTGAAGAAAAGAACTGAAGTGAATGGGGAACGCATACCACAACCATTCGCTGGCGCCTCCACCTCCAAACACTTATTCAGGCACAGTGGATAGAAAATGACAACAGAAGCGCCACCGACAACGATTAGCAGCCATATATTGCAGCAACTCAAACCAGGCACAGTAAGGATCACACTATTCCCGTCCTGGAATGTAAGTCGCACCGACAGCACCAAGACTTTTCGAAATATCTTTCATACTCCTCTGCCGGGTCAAACGTTAGCGACCACTATGAACAGCCACTATGAACTGGCCGCGACAAACAACACTGTCTTCGGCAAACGATGTTTCGGCATGCGCAATACGTGGCCTAACCAACGCGGCTTCTGACGTTGGATACGTTTTTTGATGGAAGTCCCCGTTGCACAAGCGAACAGTTGCTTTCTAATTGCCTCTAATCGCTGGCACCAGCCTACACAAACTATGGTTGTGAGACAACTGTGGTCGAAGACACAAAGACGTGTAATTTTCTATGCCAAAGAGGCCACGTCTCACAGTTATAAAACAAAAATAACTCAGACTGCGCTCTGATATTCCCTGGAGATTCAGGAACATACCACTTGCCACCATGGGTTGCTTTCCTTAGCAACCGCTACCCCAGACTCGGTGATTCGTACGCTGATCTCATCTGTCACACTACAGTTGGAGCTAATACAACTTCCAAGATGTGTAAAACGCTCCGCTAATTCCATTTTCTCTCCTTGAATTGTAAGTGGCGTGTTTAATGACTGCATGTCCAGAAGCATAACCCTGCACTTTGTGGGTTAAAAGCGAATGCCAAAGGAGGGGATGACATTAGTCAGTTCATCCAAAGATACTTGCACCTTCTTCTACTCTTCGAAGATGAAAACGATGTCGTTTGCATATTCCAGATAGACAAGAGTTTCGCCAATAGCTATTTGAACACCAGAGTTCTGAAGACCTTCCGGCGCTAACCTGACTATCTCGTGCGTCATAAGATCAGATATGTGTGAAGAACCTGCGAATTCCTAATGGGCAGCACTTTGTGTGTAGAAGATTTTGGAGAGATCTTTGCATACTTTCGCGCCCCCAGAAGTATGAGAATACAAATTTCACAAGCTTCCGGGGAATTCCTTGCCGGACAGGCTTATCAAGGAGGACAGACCGGCCAACTGAGTCGGGTACACCTTGGAAATCCAGGAATACGTACAATGGCGCTCTAGCACCTGAAGATTTGATCAACGCATTCTTTACCGGGCCGGGATTCCGCTAGCTGCTCTCGAGTCATTGCGTTATAAGCCACCCCAAGGAGAAGAATGGGTCAACCTAATCCTCCTGAAAATATCTCACTCGCCACGAGCCTCTTTTTTTGAAAATGAGCCCTAACACCGATTCCCTCCAGTTGTCTGGGACAGTCTCGCAGGCAAACAGACAGGCGCTGAACGAACAGTCCACCCCATCTCTGAATAATGCGGGTAATGTCGTCCTAAACAGCAGCTTGGTGGCGCTTGAGAGAACATATGCGGTCATAAACCGAGGCCGTAGGGGGTTCCACGTTCACCGTCCAGGCTTCTACGTCAAATGAGCTTCACGGTCGGTGCGCACTTTCGCTTTCACCTGACGTCTGATAATTCGTTAGGTCAATTTATGTTTTTGGGTCGACAGGAACATTTCTCCGAGATCCATACAGTGCCAGTGTTCTATCTGATATCCAGTGTTTGAGCGGGCCTGGTAGAGCCGTAACACGGGCAACACTTCAGGCACTGTGAAAAGACGTGGTTATCTCGTTACAGCCCAAATTCATATCCAACGGTGGGGCAGTTGGGAAAGAGTCTAGAAGACGATTCTGATAAATTTATCTAACTTCAGGATTAGCCAGTACCTCAGTTGCCAAGCGATTTGTTCGCGCTGACGCGGCCCTGAAAAATGAAGGGAAAAGCGGCTCCGGAGTAGCGCGTGTTCGGAGTCCACAAATATTTTCCAAAATGAGCGGTCGTCAGTTATTTATCCACCATATCCACGGCAGCTGACAGAGATGTGATCAATTTGGGTTGGTGGCTGGCACGCTGTTGGAGGGCACCACGTGGTCAGACCAATTCGATGATTTCGGACGTTCTTACTGCATAAAGACAGTCTGCGGTCAGAACATAGCTGAAGCACTCGTTCGCCATTGTCTACTCCGTGCCGACCACCTAGTTGAGTCTCAGATGCGCTAAGCCTGTCCACTTGTGCATGCAAATCACCGGCATCTAAAGTGGTATATGAACTTTTAGCCCTGCAGCCAGGCACTCAACGCATAAAGCTGGTCTTTCACTGTGTCAGAGCTGGAGTCGGTTGGGGCATAAGAAGATATGAAAAACAGACATAGGCCAACTTCCCACTTGTGATATCTTCACGGATTTTGTCAGATGAACCGCCCAGAGGCGACCACATGCGGGTATCCAGTTAAACAAGGATCCTTCCTCCTTGTGACTCAGGACGATATCGACCCCTGGACATCCCACTTCAGTAGCCTCTGGGTCGCCAAGGATACGCAGCAGGAAGCGAGGAGAGATTGATGGGGCAGTTAGCTCAACCACTGTGCTTGCATTCTGAATTATTGTTTCTGATAAACAGCACACATCAATGTCAAGTAAGTTCAGTGCGAAAGCGAGAGCAGCTTGTTCCTCTGCTTATTTCATTAAAAGTGTCGAGCCTTGAAGATGGACTTTGAGATGCCTGAGATTCCCAGCGCAACTGTTGCGGCCAAAACAGATGTAAAACGCCCTGATTGTCAGTCCCAAATGATGGGCCTACTTGTAGGGAGTTAATAATGGGTGGTTGGGGGAGGAGGAATGAATATTGAAAGAGGAAGAAGAGAAGCGTCAGCAGTAGTCTAGTTTCACTTACTCTCTCTGCTGTATGCAACAAGTAATGCGAGCCGGCTAATGATACCACGCGATGGTAGATGTGTCATAAGCGTACTTTTAGCTGTGGGAAACATGGTTGTTCATGGACTGCGATACTGCCAGAGTGCCCAGACCTAGATAGAAGGATGATTAAGGCCATTGATCAAACCCTTTGGCTCAAAAGCCTGACCAGAAGGCAGCGGTGTTTAGAAGGAACTGCAGGTCCGTTGCCATTTTCAACGAACAAGTTTCTACGCATATTACAACCCCTCACCCTGGAGGACCAGGAGAGGGTGTTGTTCGTCCCTTAACCATCGACCAACCTGGTATGAAAGATTCTGTGTCGCACGGGCACCTCCCATTATAGCTCAATGTGTCACGGAGGCATGCAAACTGGCACTACAGCGTAGGGTCTAGTCTCTTTGTGACAAAATATCATTTTAAACATTGTCTCAGTCGGCAAAAACGTGACTTTCTATTTGAACAGTAGTTCCATATAACGTTCCATGCGGTAGGAGAAAAACTGTTTGGTGGCGCTTCCTTTACGACTTACAAAAAGGGGGAAATGTGGCAGCTGCATTCATCTCTCAGTATATTACCTACCATTAATGCAGATACTGCACTACAGCCAAGATTAATTTCTCGTCATATACGCTGATCATCTTCTAAATGTATCACTATCGAAGATAACTTTCCATTCGTAATGGCCCTGTTTCCGGTGAGCGGTAGTCAAAAGCGGAAAAGACATCTTCCTTCAAGAAAGAAGCCTAATAAATTTCTTTGATATGGACAATGTTCTAATTCCATAAATCAGCATCAGAAGGTGGAATTTAAACTACTTTAGACCAAGTAGGAAAAACCGTACCTTTGGACCCGATGTAAAAGTCAACAATTTCTTCAAATTGCAGACATCAATAGATGTCTCATCACTGGATCGGCCTCTCCATGACTGGAGTTAACTCATTTGTAGGTGGTTGCTGGACTTTCAGTCTGCTGACGGCAAAGACGCTTGGAAACAGCCGGACAACCTTTGACTGGTTGTAGGCGGTCGCCGGCCTTGTGGAACTCTCATTCACATCACTTTCGCCTGACTGGAGTTTTCTGACAAACGAATCAGTCGACCGAAACAACCATGGAAGTAATAGGCGAACGGGTCACATTTGTATAGTGTGCGAGCAGGTTTGCATGTATGGACGCGATAATTCAGGTGCCTCCAGCCTGTAGGTGGAATAGTGGTAACACATCCGCCTTGTACATCAGACGCTCGATGTTCAGATCGCGGGTCAGCCAATGATGGGCATTATTGACAAGGTCTAATATGTGCATCATTAGAGTTGGTTGTCTAAAAGTGAATTTTAGCTACCTTCTTTGGCGACTGAATACTACGGACGTTCGAGTATCCCGACGATATCTGTGAGCCACAAACTCTAGAATATATTTAGCTATCTACCAAAACATTCAACTATTGTTGGCTGTAGACACGCAAAACGCGGTAGAAAAATGAACCACAGATGGGGAACCTTAAAATAGAAAGTAGTGATAAGTCACTTGATGCACGATTTTAGGCTGCCATTCCACTAGTTTTATCAATGCTTTGTTTCGTGATATTGAAATAAAGCAAATGATCAACTGAACCTGATCCGGTCAATCTGCTCTTTATTAGGTGAACTGGATTTCGCTTATCGTTGCATATTTCGTTTGTTTGGTTAAACTACCGAGCATGCGAGAGTCTGATGCCATGAGTAATCAGAATTCTACCCATTTAGTTCTGCTAAATCACTAAATCACATTTGTATTTCCCTCTAAAATACCGAAGGGATTTCTCACTTTATCTTGGGCGAATAAAAAATTGTATTTTCGCACGAAGAATGGCAGTCACTTCTACGGCGCCAAAGTTCGTACTCGGTTGTTCAGTGCAACCTGAAGAATGTGTAAATATACCCTTCCATTTCTTCTTGATTGTGACTTAAAAAGTTGTAGTAGATACCGTCCGATGAGATTTACGTGCGTTATACTTATCAGCTTTCTTTACACTGTAGAACCACAGCAAAGCTCGGGCACCTGAAGAAATCCGGCAAATGCAAATTAAACTTCAAAATGGTTCCTTTTGACAAAGTGGGTTAAATCAATTTTTATGTCGGTGCAAGCCAAGTCTCACAAAGTCTAGTTCCAGCGAAGCTGGTTCAGAACTGAATGACCTGAAACATATACACGTTTTCTGAGGGGTCAAGTGCGTAATAAGTTCAGTCCGTGTTTGCAGTGGCGTAAGCTTGATTAACTAGGTGACATCTGTCCTCAAAGTTGGCCATATCTTTGACAGCCTGGTGCAAAAGATATCATTTTCTATCAAAATTCAAATAAATCAATCTACTAATAGTGGGGGGTTTAAATACGGTGTCAGATATAAATCTGCTGTAACCAGACTGAATAACTGACGCTGAAGTCAACTGCTCTATGTGGCATTGCTTGATCCACGAAGGTGCTCAGTTAGCTATGATATTACGACGTCTTAAAGTGTATGCCTAGCTTTGCTTATTTAAATGAAATTTGTAAGGCATTTCTTGTCAACAGTTACATTTTCATTCAGAGCGCCGCGTAACTAAAGTGTTCCGAAACTGGAGAATCCATTGTGTCCAACTTAGTTAATAGCGTGATATATCGAGCGTTACCAAATCGTTCCAAGTACGTTAGATAAAACATACCAGCAAACCAAGGGCGACGGTCTTTTGACTAAGCCAACGAACTTTGTGTCATCAACAAATGTCATATGAAATCGCTGACCCTACCTCAGCCGACCAACATTGGTTCCTTTTGACTCCGAATGAATGGATTGAATACCCTCTCCCTTCTACGTGACATTTACCACAAAATCTGTTTTGATGGAAGTATTTTAACCGTATGGTAAATTTTTTCGCAATACCAGGTGTTGCGTAACAGAACATTGATATTACTGTGCATAATAAGGGCCCTGAGGTTCCGTTACGAAAAATTTTTTGACGCAAGCAGTCTGGCAAAACTACGCACGACCCGGTTTCACCCTTTATGGGTCTCACCAGGTTGGCGTAGTCCCCGGAAAAAGACAAAAATGAATATATTTTACAATTTTGGGGTAGGTTATTCAAGTCATATCGGACGTAAAATGTATTGCGCCCATTCAAACACGAAAATTTGGCTAGAATTGTAAAGACCTCCTGGTGGCTGCTACCTAACAACACTTAAATTCTTATTGTGACCGTGATATTTTTTGTAGATGGGTGTCAAGCTTTCGGATCAAAGCTTCTGAAATTAATTTGACCCTAGTGGTCTGCTCTCGGAGACACTGGTCTTCTCATCTTGTAACGACTAACTCACACACAGTAATTTTGTAAAACGCGCGAGCCGCTGAGCGCACGAAACGGACTCTTCTCAGAGAAAGGTCACTTTGATTTACAATGACCGGCATTCTCAAAGTAGATAGGTCTTAATCCAGTAAACGATTAAAATGTCAGATACCCTTAAGCTGACTGACTATTGAAAGAAACAGGATAACAAAGCAAAAGGAAGATAATATGTATACTTTGCCATCCACCAATGATCCGGCCAAGACTTACCCACAATACTTTCTGCGTTCATGCGTATGGTTTGCTCCAGTTCGTCACGGAAGCAAGCTCTGTACTGGCGTCTGCTCACATACTTTTGCGGTTGTTTTGAAAACTCAGGATCACACTTATCTTATCTGAACTGTGCTATTACGTTCAGTCCGGAAGCAGCTATTTTCCGCGGAGGCAGACGAAGTTTCCGAACCAAAATCGTGAAAGTGGCCACACCAATATACCTAAACATGTAAACCGTCTTTGAAAGAAGCGTAGGCAAGAATAAAAAAATAGCATTTGAGCTCATGTCCTACAGGTGCAGCCAATCTATGCTTAAAAAGCTGAAAACCACTGTACAGCTGTTTCATCTTTATTGCGAGTCATCAACAGTGGCATCTCACGAAACTCTAGTGGGCACCTTGTAAGCTGCAATCTCCCGGTTAGTAGTTAGAATACTTGAAAGTTTCACTGAAAGCTGCCGATCAGCAGTATGCTTAATTCGCGCAGAGACAGAATATGGCGCCGTCCATCCTTTGGTCATAGAAGCTACATCACGCAATCACGAGTGATAATTTCTCGGATGAAAACCAGTTAGTATGTGACCACTTGATGTGGATTCCGTGGTTAAAGTATAGGGCTGAGGGTTAGAAACTCACTGATGAACTTTCGTGAGTTGCGCACTGCTGATGATTCGCGGCATTTCCACATAGATTGGCTCCACTTACATGAGGAAACCTCAGTCGAAAATGAACAAATCTCTTCACACTTTCATCAGTAACACAAACTGTTGGCTAAGTAATCATTACTGCTTTAAGAAAAGCCGGACTGTGCCTGGACATGTCGTAACATTTCCGTAACTTTATGCATTTAGAACTTGGGCAGTTATCCAGAATGTTATTTGTTATGCTGTTTTCCTTGAGGTTCGAAGACAAGAGGCTGATAGATATTTGGGGTTGTGAGCAACGTCCAAATTTAAATAGTCTGACACATTGAATTTCGAACCAAACGAAACAAAACTCGGTCTTTGTGCAGCAAATTCAAATGCAGGCTATTATAAAGGAATGTCTCATCTGAACCTTTCTGCAAGCCGATTCTAATTGGCGGATGAGTGTTTAACCCTTTCCCTAATACGTACAGAACCATGTTGTTGATACCTCAACACATACAATTGGTTGGTTGGCCTCATAAGACTAAAGCAGACAGTTAGATTTCGAAGATTTTTCATCAACTTTGGATGACACCGTGGTGAAGATCGCGAGATATTTTCACCGTCAAAATCGAACTACTTTGTCACTTATCAGTAGCGTCACAGATTCAACACATGGACAACAGAAGTTCATGGAACGAATATTGTGGTAGCGCTCAGCAGAAGCGTAATAAAGCCAATTTCTCAAATAAGCACAACGCAGAACCTGAACGACAGCAATATCTAGCCCTTATAGAGCATGTTGCTATGGCGAACCCACACCTCGAGTACCAAGATGTTTTGAGCTGTTTCCACAAGCATTTTCGTGGATCACAGGAGAAGCCGATCGGAAGAGACATTTGGTTATGAAACTATCAAATAAGTCGGGAACAATGTTAGACTGGCTGTAACTATCATTCAAGTATTTTGCAACGTTTTCTGTAATACAACTGAACCATTGCTATTATTGAGGATACTAACAGCAATACGCATTGCTGATTTTGCGATATCAACATTTCGTAGTGATATTCCAGACTGCATTTCAATGGATTGCATGCGTGATCCTAATGGGTCCTAAAATGGACTGTCTTGACATTTGGGGCACAAATCACAACTAGCATGTTAAGACTGCCGGATTTGTCAATATAAAATCTGAGGTAAATTTCTAACAGTGTCGACCGTAGACAATAAAAAGCAAAATCACCGATTTCTTGTCTGAACTTATGTGATAAACGTGTTAGAACCAAGCCTGTGAAGGTTAGGAGTTCAAACGGCAGGATCTGGTTCGTTTTGAAAACCTACACAATTCGTAGGAACCCATCTGTTGAATCTGGAAAAATTTATCCTGTTTCACTCAGGTTAAATATCGTTCATTGCCGACCGAAAAGCCTGAAAGCCCCTAACCGCAACTACCATAGCAGTTATTGTTATCCATTGCGATCACATGCTTGGTGCCTGTTAAGAAGGTAGTAGGAGATTTTCAGTTAATTGGGGGAAACTTATTAAACGTTCCAAGAGAGTTGGGGAATTATGTCAACAGAAAGTATTCCTCTATTCAACAGTCGTCTCCAAAGAACTGTAGGATTCCCAATAAAAATAAGGGTTAATGCATGAATTCATGTGTTGCTTGAAGCGCTTGGAACCTACATTTGAGGTAACCTTAGCAAAAGATATGGCTAAGTGCACGATGTACATTCAGTGAAACAAACAAACGTGTATATTTATCTTTTCAGATGACGTTGACGGTAAGTATTCACCTCATGTGATCAAATGCCCACTCATATTACTTCACCAAAGAGGTCCGAAGGTTTAGGTACAGAACTAGTGGCGTATAGCTGACTGTAATAAAAATCTACGGGTACTTGACACTTCCAGAGATTAAATCAGGCGGAAGCGTGCACTTGCATGTAATCGTCCCTTACGCCCAAGATGTTTACACTGAACAATGAAGCTGAACATTTATTTGTGTAGTGAGCTGCTTTTGACTCGGGATTCAAACGGATCTCTTCTTCATGATTTTCTTTGATTGGCAGCCTGGGTTAGACGAGTCCAGGTTGAAGAAATGTATGTATTTTTTGGATGATTTGCGGATTAATTTTGACTAAGGCCCACCAGTCTTTTAATCAACCTCCAAATTGCTTTAGACCAGAGGGTGTATAAACCACGTGTAACTGGCCAACCCTTCCTTTGCTAGTACGCGTAATTTACGAATTATTCTTTGGTTTAGTCTGTGCCAAATAAACAAGGTACATTTATGTTTAATATAGAGCGCAGTATTGTGACCTAATGGATAGAGCCACTCCCAAGATGGATCAAAAACTGGCTCTCTATGCCATAATTATATGAGGCTTTTTGTCTCCTCTGAGATGGCTTTTTAGCTTTCTAGAGTTTTGGCAATCTCATATCTCAATAAGTGGTTTTTCCTTTTCCGGTCAAAGCCAATGAATAACCAAAAATCTGAAATGCAGAACAGCTTGCCAGAGGGCGAACCATGAGGTGAAATCGGCAGATGTAGGGAAAAATTTATAATATCTTATCCTCAATGGCAATCAAATCGCACCGTTTTGAATTTGGCTGAATCTAACACAGATTCATCTAAATTCGCCCATCTTTGAATGGCTTTGGGATCTTATTTTTTGTGATGTTTTCCCACATTTTTGACTGTATCAGCGGAATTTCAAAGTAGTGAAAATGATCCATTAAGGCTTCTCCAGCGTGCTTGTCGCATTTCTGCCACACTGCCAGACAGTGTGAATGAAAGAGAATTTTATGCTGGAATCTCAAGATTTTGAAACTATATATACTATACTGATTTCACATACATAAAATACTTTATAACTGAATATAGACGATGACTATTCGCTATGCGATATATTTGTAATCCCCGCCTGTTTGGGGAATCTCCGACTTTCTAAGTCACGATGGGCACCCCCTCAAGACGAATGAATATTTTTCTTGTTGTCTCTCAGATGATGTGGCAAAAATGCATAGTCTGTGATGTTGACTATTACCGCAACTGTATGCATTCCACTGTTTGAATTAAAGAACACTTAACTGAGATGAATCACCGAGTAGCTTCTCTGGGGTTTTGGAATGTATGTGGTGAAACTCTCTGCTTATTTTTCATTTGCGCATCTTTATGACACGGTCGGAAAATCGAGCCAAGGACCGAAATATGGAGACTTTTACTTGAGTTTAGGCAGGCGTCAGACTGCACTTCTTAAAGATACGTCAAGTTCAGCCAATTTAATTGTTGTGACTGTACCGCCGAAACGAAACAAAATTTACCGACTGCGCGTCCATCTCTTTCTCGTAATCTGAGCAGAATTACAAAACAGGTGGTGTTAGAGTTCAAAGGTATAATTAAGACTAACTGTAGTAAACTACTTTGGAAGCCATATCATAGCCGAAGACTTCTGGATAAAGATATTTCTGGAGTATTTTTGCAGGCTATAGTAACAGATAAGTAAACCTTCGGGTAACTAGAGCTCCGACACAATCCGTTGCTTGAATGGCAGCTGTTCTTCAGGATATTGGATAACTGGACACTTATGGAGATCCAATATTTGATGCTCCACAGCTAGCATCCACTTTAGCGTGTGAGATTTCGCGACCCGTCCTTCAATCATGGAATACACTGGACCACTGGTATGATAACCAAACCTTATGTTAAGTTTTGGAGGAGAAATATATGTTGTGAACGAAAAATCGCAAGTCCAAACAACTAGAGAGTCACCCATTTTTCATTCTTTTTTTGCATACTGGTTCATAGAGAATGCTTAATAGGACAAACGACGGTGGTACTCCTCGCTTAGATTCACTTATTTTGTGTACGTTAATTCATAGACCATCCACCACAAGAACCAGTTTCCGTTTTGTGGGGGTGCGGATAAATGATCTGTGATGGAAATTTTTTAGTTCCGGTTAAAAATAAATATTGTTTCACTTATATCAGGGGTTAAGGTTTACTGAATGACAAAACCCTTTTCAGCAGACGACACGACTAATTTATGCGTGCATTATCCATGCAGAATGTGTCATCCTTCGCTGGTAATTACACATAATGAATGTTGCGAACACTGCCCTCTATACTTCGGAGTTGTTTTATAGAACTGTTTTACATTTTTCAGATGTAGTTGGTTGTTCACCTTTGATCTACACCGCAAGTGGCAACTGAGTATTATAAACTGGTACAGTCCATGCGACTTCCATCTGAGTAGTGCCGTCGTACTGTTCCGTTTGTGTTCTCGTGAACCCACAAATCCGAAGAGCTTGGTCATCACAGCTTCAAGGCTTTGATTGCTTAGAATCATACGCGTACGTCCTAACTATCTGTTGATGTCGTAAACGCATCTGAATAATCCCCAATTACCGGTGCTCTGCATCGTCTACTCCGAGATTTTGTGAAAGATTGATTGATATATGGGTCCCGTCTACACAGAGAAGATAGATCACTACAAAAAAAGAATAGTTCTCTGAATATTCCACACAAGAGAACAAGAATATTCGTGATAGTGTTGTTGCTTATTATCAGCCATGCCCAAACAAATTATTGACACATTGTGTAGAAAAGATTTCGTCAATCCAAACTTGTCCCCGAAAATGTGTTTGCTAAAAAGAGAACGCTACATAGAAATCAAATAAAACTCTTCGATGAAGAATATGTCGAAATTTTTGTGCGGCACTCAGGTCATTATGGCCTATCCCATAATAGTTGTATCCAATTCCTCATTAAACAGTGCATGGAAGCTATAGTTAAGGCTTTGGAGCCATGTAATTTAGAGGATCAACTATGTATTCTTCCTGAATTACAAGAAATGTTTCTATAAGTGAACCCTTTTTTATCAGAATTGGAAAAAGATGCAAGTAAGCAAAGTGCTATTTGTTTCGGTGACATATATACTGCTGAATGCGCCCGTATAATAAGTACTCAGAAAATGTTTTCCATAGAAAAAAATCTAAGCTTGGAGATGGTCGCGAGAAGCTGGTGGTTCCAGAAAAATTGCGTGGATGTGGTTGCAACAAATGAAACATCCTAGGTTTTCGAACAAGAATTCAAACATTTCGGTGGCTCAAAGGAAAAGAATATGACAGCTTACTGCAATGCTAAATGTTTGGCATTTATTTATTTTCAGTGTAATATTGATAGGGCTTCGAGTATGCAATTTATTTTGTTTAGTTTGTTAGTTTTACAATCTCTGGCAGAGCTGCCGGTGGGCTAATTACGTTCGCAGTACACTAAATAATCAATAAAATTATTCATACGTGGTATTCTAGAGTATCTTATCAGGGGAGAAAGTTAATTAGGCCTGTCGAAATATCGGAAAGGAGAAAGTTTCCTCCCGTCACCCATAAAACTGCGCAGAATGAGATTTCAGTTAACGAAAATCACTCAGACACAACACAATGGGGTGTAAATCAGAGAACGTATGAATAGAATTTTAGGTTCTGACTGCGGAAAATACTGTATGGAAAAGCCTATGTATTTTAGCGAAGCTTCAATGATAGAGCCGTCTGACCAAAATACCCTACTGGCAAATGGAAACCTCAAGTTCTTCGTTTCAGCAGAAGGACACCGGCGCAACAGAAATAATTCTATGCATCCCCAAGTGATCAACTTATACAACACTTCAGACAAAATTTGTGAAAGCTTGCTGTAGAGAATGATTCATAGTCTTTGAACATAATAACAATCATCTTGACGTGCCGCGGATTGTTTTGGCAAATAATCTGGAGATTTTGCAAGAAACCACGACATCCTGAGCCATGTTACTTCCCAAGCGATGTCAACACATCTTAGGCGCCAAAAGACACACTTCGTGTCCCGCAAATCATCTTCGATCGCAATACGATCGTTCA
>SJOL01007090.1:60866-98287 GCA_004794785.1 Opisthorchis felineus
ATATAAAATAGCGTAAGATGTATGCAGGTGTCGTATAGTAAAGGTGCTCAGGGACTGAATAAGTTAATGTATCCTGAAATAATGAAGTTGACAACCGAGACTTGTGTATACGCTGCACGTACTGGCAATAATGCAAAGCCTAGATTAAACATGACCAGTCGGACAAGACTTTCCGGAAATAGAGAACGCTAAATGGCCTAACATCAACTCGCATTCAAATCACTCTCGTTTGAACAGTCCTACACCTGTCCTGGCGCAATTATTCAGGCTAATCCACACTAAGGTGGGGGAGCGCTGGATTCTTCTTTCGCTCTTATTAAAAGCTCGTTAGCAGTGCATATCCTTGGCCGTCCAGGGGTTTGAACTACGGACATTCTGACGTGCGAACCTGCGACCAGTGCTCTACCATCGCATGTTGACCGCGTCTGAATTATTACGTCTGGAAAGGCGAACGTGTTCACGCTGTAATTGGCTTGTCCGGTGCAACCACACAACTAATCAAAAAGTTTTCCAGTAGGTTTCAATCTCCCGTGCACTATCTAAGTGAGGAGAGTTGAAGGGCGGGTCGGTTGATTGACACGACCAGAATGCTTACTGAACCGCCGTTCTAGATACCGGGCAATCCCAATCAAGGGTTAACAGGTTCACCAGTTCACATGCAATATTTCAGGTGGGTCCAGTGTGCGCGAGTGGCAAAAAACTCTCTTCGCATGTCACATGTCCAGAGTTCCGACCTAGGCGCGATCAAGGAAATGCGCTGCTAACAAGCCCAGTAAGAGCAGAACTCGATTCGACTGCCCCACTTTCCTTCGATGTAGGCTAACGAGAGGACATCAAGAGGACTGTTCAACCGAGAGTGACATGAATGGAAATTCTACCATTCCCGCGACCCCACAACCAGCCAACGTTAAGTGACAGTACATTCCGGTTCAGTGTCCACGTGACGATCAAGCCATGTATCCTGGTCGTGGGTAGGCCTACTAGGGCTTCATACGCGTTTGCTTATAGTGTCCTGTCAATAAATTAGCCGTGCAGAGAGATGGTGTTTTCACCATACGAGGCGATATTCACATTCTCAAACTTGGGTCTGCTGAAGTTGTTCCACACTGGAATTTAAGCAAGGTTCTGGTGATAAGCATATCGAAAAATTGCAACTCTGTTCAGACAGGCGAACTTTTGTGGTTTTACCGGTTTTTCGGATGCATTATCTTACCCTGGACAGTGGTACACATTTTGGACATTAAAAGTGGATCTGACACGTTAAACTATTTCGCCTGCCGTAAACAGTCTTACAGCATCGCGTTATTCAGGTGATCCACCTAAATAAAATAAACTATCTGTTCGCACTTTACCACTTCACCACATTTCTGGAGTTAGGGGCCCTTCATACCCAGCACGATTATTTCGTCGTTTCAAATACATTCTACTGTAATAGCACCTGAATAAATGTTTAAGAGAGAAGAATCTTTCCGGACTATGCGTTTTTGTGCCCAGTAAAATAACAAGAATGGGACAACCAACAACTTTAGCGATGGAGGTGTCTGCACCATAGGTCACTGATGCTGACCATTGTCTGTCGGCCAAGTCTGACGAACTTGTCCGAAAAGCAAAGATCACGGGGCTCAGGTTCAACCGTCGCCTGTAGACCTAAAATGTGCTCCGACCCCCGACTATGTTGGGGTAGAGTAACAATAGACTGTTGACAAATGGCTTTTGTTAACAAAGTCTGGGAGAGTAAAAGTGAACGGTACCCAGTCTCAGGCACACCTAATATCATTTGTCTTATATTAAAGAAGTACCTGTTTAGAAAACTCGGCAAATTGATATAAAATCCGGAAGGCTAATTTCAGCGACGAATAGATCGTCCATTTGAATGGATTCACTTCAGATAACTGGCAAAAAGGGAAGGCATTGACAATTTCTTCTTTGTCAAAATAAAAGGATGCAAGTGAATTTCATGTGATTAGGCCACTTCACAAAATGTCATTAACTACGAGGTTGAAGTTGCGCATTTTCTTCTGCCTTTACGCGTTATAGCGACAATACGGGGTAAGCAGTTGTTGTTCAACCTGTATTGAATTGTAAAATAGGTGTCATTAAATGCTTGATGATCAGGAACCACCGATGTATTCTTCCCTAGGTTTGACAATATTCTGAAAGCGCTAGCCCTACCAAAGATAACCAGAACAAAACTAGCCCAAACTGCAGAGTTCTACGTTGTGATTCCTATCGGTCAAACATTGTTTTAAACTAGATGCAGATGATTGCATGTATTCTAATCCAAAACACCCCAACAGGATCCCGTTGCATTTGAGAGACAAAAAGCACACACTTTGGAAATTACTAGCGAGTTTGGATTACGCCCATTTACGTTAGCTTTACGTTACTTATGAATCATATGTTTCCCAAGAAACACCAAGATAAAAACAGAAACAAATTTTGAGACAAACGGCCATTTCAATAGCACTCGACAGTGGCTAGCTCCTGGTAAACCGTAACTTAATGGTCTGACAAAAGTCTACGCTCAGTCAAAGTCGGGCGATGACGGGGATAAGTGGCTCACGTACAACAAAAAACTACTTTTTACTGATTTCCGAGAGAAGCCACGGATACTTTGTTCTTATTACAACTGCCTACCAAAATATTACTTTGTCTACTTTGTCATAAACTTTAGAGCAAAAAACCGGTATGTCATTGTACAAAATTCTTCGAGTAGTACCACAGTCAGAATATCCTACGTTTTAAATTCGCCCCTAAAATTCATGGAACCTCAATAAAGGCATTTTTCTGAATTTACAGAACTAATGCTGTCAAAAGGTAAGTTGAATTCAGAAGAAAAAAGGAAAGCTAACAGCCTGTGTATGTTAAATGCGTTTTGCCAAACTGACCTCGCACTCCTAGAGAGTGTCTACTTAACAAAGGCCACTCCCTACGGCGGACCCAGTTAGTTTAGTTGGGAGTGGTGAATGTGGAAGTCGCTTTCGTACCAGCAGTGTACAAACATCAGTTTCTGACAGTCAAACCGAAGCTACAGAACAATCACTGTGGCATCACCCAAGAAGCCCCCGAAACGTACTTCGTCTCAGTAGATAGATCCACCCTTGTCTTCAAAAATCATCTCGGATCTAGAGACGGAATGTCCACTGTTCTGGAAACCAATTCAGAAGATACCGCAGCTACCAGAATCTTACGAATCCTCGGTCTTCTTACGTATGTTTCCACCACAGGATAAGATTATCATGCTGGGACAACACCAGTGGCAGTGTTTGGGGAATTGTATTATGGCCCCCTGGGGTTTGACATAGAATGTCTAGGTATTACATTATACATATATATATATATATATGTTGCTACAACACCATGAGCACCTTTCTATACTCATACGCTCGGAAGTTTCCAACCAGATCGAATCTGCCCATAGGTCACACCAGCCAGCTCATATTGACAACATTGCTATTAAGGATTAGCCCTCAGGAAGATCACTTTTTGGGCTCACCTTGATGGTTCTCGTTTTTTAGAGGTCATTATATCTTGGAAAGAAATCACGTAAACTTTGATTAGCTGATTCTGAGGCAATGAAATTTGTGTTGAGCCCTTTCACATCCCTTTCTCAAATCCGCCCACATGAAATCAAGCGCTACTTCTAAGTGAATACAGCGAAGTAGAATTCTCAGCAGTTCAGCAATTTTGCTACTAGTTCAAGTCAACATTTATCCCAACAAATGCAAGGTTTTCAGGTGAAGCGTACTAAAATACAGGACGAGTTAACAATGATGAAAAATTGTTGCCCAAATAATTTCAAGATGTAGGCATGCTCGATTTTCTTGACTGGTTATCAATAAAGTACGGCTGGTTGACAGTTGCGGCATTCTTCATTTCACTCATTTGATAATTTGCAAAACAGCACCATCAGATGGGTTGTCAAAGGCAACCGTTTTTGGCTGTTTGGATGCCTATTACAGCATCAGGTATCTCACAGAGAGACATTTTTGGTCAGTCTGATGTAGGTAGATTGGATTCTGTATCGCAAAATTAGCTTGACAGTATTCACTAAAAGCCGCCAAAGTTCTTGAGTATCATTGATACTAAACTGGCATTTTATCAGCTAACCCACGGCAATGTTCTGCCATCTAAATGGCCACCAGACCAACGGCTTCGACAAACTTTTATCTTTTGAGGTGCAGGCCACCGTTTTTTCCTCCTGACGGATATCTAGAGTTGCCTGCTAAGAGCGGTCCTTAATGACCGGCGATATCAACTAAGGAAAACTTGACCGAAAAAGGGTCTTCAGAGGACTATAAAGTTTTGTTTTTTGGAACTGCTGTATTCAAAAGAGCACCAGCATATCGTACTATATATGTATATATATATAGTAGAGTCTCTAGCGGCATTCCCATTCAGTGGTATGTATTTTCTGTGAACGGTATGCGACGCACCAACTCTCGTAGAAAGTTCACATCTGGTGACTCGGTTTCTAGTAATTTTGCTAGGTATCCTTCAGATACATCTCTCCTATCCTAAGGAAACACTTCTCTAGAATGAACTCATCCCTTAACTGAAACATTTTAAGTTAGTCTACACAATACAAAGTGTAAAGGAAGAACCCACATTCGCAACCAATTATACATTCCTTAAACCGACTTATCAGCACTGTATATGCAGTTCGCAAGAGCGATGCAACTACCTGCTTGCCTATATGACACTGACTTTGCAGTTTTGTTCCAAAGCGTCCTGCTGCACAGAGTAACTACAGGTTAAGCAAGCGGAAATTGAAAACATTTCATATTTGTTGTATCCTCAAATCTGACCGGCTAACAAATGTGAGGAAAAATTAATCTCGTTTCTGCACCCCCAAACACTTAGTTAAACTGGATAGTAAGTTTCAGCGACAAGTCTGTTGAACTTGTGGACAAATTCCAGATGTCTATTGCCAAATTTTGCGCCAAGTACGCTTCCATGGTCGGTAAAGGTGGCTCACATGTGAACTTAAATTAGCGCAGAACACCTTACAGTTTGCGGCATATAGACAGACTACTCGGTGCCTGGAAGTGATGCTTCCGGAAATGAATTTGGTACATCTGTGCATCTTTCTGATGAAAGTGACTGCAACTAGACCCCACTGTCCAAGCTAATAGTCTCACTGTCATAAACACAGACCAAAGTTTCTGCTAGGAGTTGACTGAATAAACTTTTCCTTGTACGAAACTGACACTAATTGTTCTAACTAGGCTTTTCCTTAATTATGAATAATCTTGGTATTTACCTATTTCATCCTTGTCCGTTTGACATCTCCTGAGATGGGCAACTGCATTGGTGATATCTAACGCAAAGTGAATTTATTTCTGTTTCATTTTAATAAGGTATTTATAAAAAGTGAAAGAAAACCCCAGGTTTTCGGTAAACGAAATATAACTTCATATTTTGTGCTACGATTTTGTCTTGTAAAGTACCTTGTGGTCCCTCAAAATACGTCTCCATATAGCTGCTGCTCATCGAATTGGAAGACGAGAAGTTACTTGTGGTAACTTCGAAAAGTTAAATTGTTTGTGCAGTATATGAAAATATTGAAAGTGTTATATATTATGATGTGAAAAACAATGGAAATATACCGGTCTGTGGAGAACCAGATAGCTGGTACGCTTTAGAATCGCCTGGTAAGGTCGAAAGAGCTGGTTCAATTAGACTGCCCTTTGTTTGTACTTTTAAGTATTTACACTTGAATACTCTGCAAGCTCGCCATACTACAGGTTTTAAAACTAAATAGGTAAAATAGGGCAAACTTTAGTGATCTGACAGTATTTTATGTGATACTCTGTAAGAAGCTGAAAGCGTTCCTGACTCCATTTTTACAGCAAAAATCAAGGGTAAGCACACCGGAGCTTGCTTTTTAAGAAACTGCCTCAGTTGACACATAATACTTAGTGATACAGCAACACTTTAGAATCGAATTTGTATGTAATTGGTCGAAATATAAGGACGCTTCTAAGATGGGTGGGTACTTCAAGCTTCATGCTGTGCTTTGAGTGTGGATATCAACTGGTTTTATACCAGTCATACCTGCTGATCATTCAAATACGATTCGGTAACATCTAAGATGGGCACCTTATTCATGTGCGCTTTTTTGAGATTTAAGTGTCCGATTTAGGATCTACTTAGTTTGGCTACTTAGTGAAAGATGTTAAACATACTATGTGACAAAGTTTCACACCTGACGTAACTTTCCCTGATATGACGTCGGAAAAAAGGAGACGGAGGTATTTCGTCAGTGGTACGAGCAAAGTGCATCATCAAATGAGTTGCTTATCACAGCACAATAATTGAGGTTTGGTGCTATTCTTCCATCGGCCTAATTGTGCAAGCTAGCAATCCAGGATAGCACTTGAGTTCAGAATTATGGTCAATGAGCGTTGGTTGAGGTACAAAAATCGCCTAAGTTATGTAGGCACCACATAGAGCGAATTACAGCCTGCTCAGAGCAGAGACATTTGACGCTGAGCCAGATTGTATTGTTATAAGTATGGCAAACAAGCCGTTTTGTTTAGGGAAGGTGACAAAAATTTCAGCCGTAAACTATTTGACTGTCTTTATTTTTTACGAACCAATCCGTAACGTCTTATCACGTTGGCCTATATGTTTGTTGCGCTCTTGAATAGCAATCGACAAGGCGCACAGTGAGTTCGTATAATTTTGTTCAAAATTGCCTTATGTTGTTCAGGAAAATCTCTCATTATTAAATAGAACAAAAATTGTCTTCCTCAGTCTTGAAGTCATATTTCTCTATATTTCGTGCTAATTGGTGATTGCCCTTGAAAATTCTCATTGATAAAATACCAAGTAGGAATAGTATCTGAGACCGAATGGTGATAGCAATCGTGAGAGGACCAAAAGAAGAACCAAATTTTGCACATAAATTACGGTGGACTCTTAAACTGATAGCAACGACATCAAAAGTACAAACGGAATTATGCGACGACGGAACCTTTAACCAGTTGGTATATAATGTATTGTGAAGTATTTATATGAGGCCAAAACATACACAACGCTTTCGTATCGGTGGATTATCTGATCAGTTGACCGCACCGCGCTGGTGCGGTTTACCATTGCCTATAAGCAGAAATCAAAAAAATGTAATGGCCAATTTACCGTGGATGGTACATGACGTATTCCACGATGGGCAAAATTGCACCGGCAAATTGAAGCGTTGGCCACAACAAGTTTCTTTCTGAACCCGATCACCAATACAAAGTTTAGGAACTAAAACCTGGAAGGGAGACTCCATTCTGAACGCCGTTGTTAGAAGATGTACAACATGCTAATAAGAATGCAGTACACGTAAATTCCAAAATTGGTTTAAAATTTCGCCACATTTATTATTATAAGCAGCATCATACAGTTGGCAAAATGTACGAAGTCGTTTCATCTCGCAACATTATTCGCTAGCGGTATTACAGTGTGGAATTGGTTGAAAATAAGTAAAAGTTTTGGTGAACAAAGAATTTGAAGCTGCGCCAATTTCTTTGTAATGTGGATGAATTCCAGGTTATGAAAATTTATTAATTAACTGATACACATGACCCCTACCTGTATATGCGCCTTCCAAATTGGTTTGTGATAATGGCTTATAGTTACTTAACAGAGTATACTTGTGATGGCGTAGGCTTGTGCACATAATACACAAAGATATGTATTTTTAAGTCGCTCATCACAATGCGGCTGAGTTCTCAGAAGTTGGTTCTGATGAAGGAGAAGAGCCGAAATCGAAGTTTTGGTCATTTGGATATTTATATACTAAACGCTTCTGTGCTCTGACGTTTCCAGAAATTCTGATACGTACGTCTTCATAGTATTAACTTGCATGCGTCCTCCCACTGGTTTGGTTGAACCGGGCTAATTTCATCAAATACTATGTATGAATTGCTTCATCAATTCGAATAATAACCTGAAAGTCTACCGGCTTTGGTCTTGTGTTCAAAATTGAGGTCAAAATGTGCACTGAAGACGTCAACAGTCTTTGGATCAACTTTGAACGTTGTTGTATAAGCAGTTTTAATATCATGCTATTAGTCGACTGAAACTCAGTTAGTTTTCTTCATAATCCCAGTTACTGACGACGTTGTTCAAGTGGGTAAAATTGTACCTAAACTCGGTGGAGACAAAGACATCTCACACTGCTATGGACATGCGGGTTCCTAGTTCTCCTACATTCACCATTATTAAGTCTTTGTGTGCTGCTAGGAAGTAATTCGCCAGTGAATGTGTTTGGAGAGTAAAATAAGTGCTAACTGGTCCATCAAACCGAAAAAGTTATTCGCTTGAGTATTGTGGGGGTCATTATCAATCCGAACCGTCTCAATGAGTTATCTGGTTGTCAGAAATCAGGATAATATTATATATTGTGTAACGGCGACAGCAGTGACCCTTTACAACTCTTAGTCTTGCATAGCTGTTGCATTGGAGGTTCTTGATGCTTTACTGAACATAATGACGCAATCAGTTTGCAATATGTTTATAAGGCTGACGGTGACGTCACTGTCAGACCAACTTTGTTTCGTTATATGGGTTCATTTTCAGACAGTTTACTTCCATATTTAGCTTGTTTCGAGCAAAACACAGCCATATTGTTGAATATATACATTTTACTACGCAGCGTTACATAGTGCATGGTGGGTGAATGCAGTCTTTGTGATACAAATTTTGACAGAAAAGCAAAGAAGTGAGTGACTTATTATTCACTTTTTCCTGATATTTATACTACACACCGAATCCGGGGCTGAAGCCGCCAGTCTTTAATGCCATAACGACCCACTGATCTGTGCTGATTTATTCTTCGTTATGTAAAGTTCAAGCACGCAAGGAAATTTATGGTTGACGGAGAGCAGCGGTCCGTGGGCGAGGCCACGTTATTGATTGAAAACAATAAGTGGTTCATTTTAGGTGCTCAGAACATCCATAGTAATGGACGCAAATGGACCTGTTGTACCTGTTTTGTACAGTAAAATTGGAACTTCAACTTCCGAGACTTAGGTCCTGCAACATTAGGTGAAATTGGGCACTGCTGCTGTGTGGACCGGGTCCCGTGCTTAGTGTCATGGGATATGTTGAATGAAATAGCTATCGATTTTAAATTTAGGTAAGCAGACACACTGAGCCCATACGAATAAAGCTGATCGTCATTAGGAACATCATAGACCAATGATTTTCCTGGATTCCAGGTGGGTCACTTCTTAAAAGCAAAATGGTATGCAGATGAGTGTATAAGTTGAAGTTCGTGCAATTTGGGTTCAGGTAGAAAATAAGGTTGACGGAAACTCAGGGACTGCGCCCATCTGATGAGCCCTAAGAAGGACAAAACCGGTCGTGTGCTTCAGAAGATCTTTCAAAAACCGTATGTATAGTGTATTACGTTTATAAATTGAAACACTTACTGAAAAATGAAACCTGAAAGAAAACGGCTCGCTTAAACGAAGAAGGACAATGCAGGCAATCGTCAGTCGTTTCTGAGCAATACTGTATTTTGACGCGCAACTGTGCCATTTGGTTCCCTCAAGCGTCGAACCAACGTGTAGCCAAATCAGTCACACCACCATCATTTATTTCTCGACCGCTCAGAACTGTACACGTTGGTTCATATCATGTTTATTTTGATTCCGGTTTTCAGAGAATTTTTCAGCTAACCTTTCGGAGTAGCTCACGTTTCGTCAAAGATTGGGTGATCTGCAGTGTACAGCATCTTACCAAGACTAATTAATCACTTCTCTTAAAGTGATCTTGGTGGTCACCAAAAGAGTCAACACTAGTTGTACACGACGTCGGAAATTCTACGTGTGGTGTTTTTNCTGAGTTCTCAGAAGTTGGTTTTGATGAAGGAGAAGAGCCGAAATCGGAGTTTTGGTCATTTGGATATTTATATATTAAACGCTTCTGTGCTCCAACGTTTCCAGAAATTCTGATACGTACGTCATTATAGTATTAACCTGCATGCGTCCTCCCACTGGTTTGGTTGAACGGGGCGAATTTCATCAAATGCTATGTATGAATTGCTTCATCAATTCGAATAATAACCTGAAAGTCTACCAGCTTTGGTCTTGTGTTCAAAATTGAGGTGAACATGTGCACTAAAGACGTCAACAGTCTTTGGATCAACTTTGAACGTTGCTGTATAAGCAGTTTTAATATCATGCTATTAGTCGACTGAAACTCAGTTAGTTTTCTTCAGAATCCCAGTTACTGACGACGTTGTTCACGTGGGTAAAATTGTACCTAAACTCAGTGGAGAGAAAGACATCTCACACTGCTATGGACATGCGGGTTCCTAGTTCTCCTACATTCGTCATTATTAAGTCTTTTGCTGCTGCTAGGAAGTAAGTTGCCAATGAATGTGTTTGAAGAGTAAAATAAGTGCTAACTGGTACATCAAACCGGAAAAGTTGTTGGCTTGAGTGTTGTGGGGGTCATTATCAATCCGAACCATCTCAATGAGTTACCTGGTCGTCAAAAATCAGGATAATATTATATATTGTGTAACGGCGACAACAGTGACCCTTTACAGCTCTTAGTCTTGCATAGCTGTTGCATTGGAGGTTCTTGAGGTTTTACTGAACATAATGACGCAGTCAGTTTGCAATATGTATATAAGGCTGACGGTGACGTCACTGCCAGACCAACTTTGTTTCGTTATATGGGTTCATTTTCAGACAGTTTACTTCCATGTTTAGCTTGTTTCGAACAAAACACAGCCATATTGTTGAATATATACATTTTACTACGCAGCGTTACATAGTGCAGTCTTTGTGATACAATTTTGACAGAAAAGCAAAGAAGTGAGTGACTAATTATTCACTTTTTCCTGATATTATACTACACACCGAATCCGGGGCTGAAGCCACCAGTCTTTAATGCCTTACCGATCCACTGATCTGTGCTGATTTATTCCTCGTTATGTAAAGTTCAAGCACGCAAGGAAATTTATGGTTGACGGAGAGCAGCGGTCCGTGGGCGAGGCCACGTTATTGATTGAGAACTTTAAGTGGTTCATTTTAGGTGCTCAGCACATCCATAGTAATGGGCGCAAATGGACCTGTTGTACCTGTTTTGTACAGTAAAATTGGGACTTCAACTTTCAAGACTTAGGTCCTGCAACATCAGGTGAAATTGGGCACTGCTGCTGTGTGGACCGGGTCCCGTGCTCAGTGTCCTGGGATATGTTGAACGAAACAGCTAACGGTTTCGAATTTAGGTGAGCAAAAACACCGAGCCTATACAAATAAAGCTGATCGTCATTAGAAACATCATAGGCGAATGATTTTCCTGGATTCCAGGTGAATCAGTCCTTAAAAGTAAAATGGTATGCAGATGAGTGTATAAGTTGAATTTCGTGCAATTTTGGTTCAGGTAGAAAATAAGGTTGACGGAAACTCAGGGACTGCGCCCATCTGATGAACCCTAAGAAGGACAAAACCGGTCGTATGCCTCAGAAGATCTTTCAAAAACCTTATGTATAGTGTACTACTTTTATAAACTGATACTGGAAAATGAAACGTGAAAGAAAACGGCTCGCTTAAACGAAGAAGGACAATGCAGGTAATCGTCAGTCGTTTCTGAGCAATACCGTATTTTGACGCGCAACTGTGCCATTTGGTTCCCTCAAGCGTCAAGCCAACGTGCAGCCAAATCAGTCACACCACCATCATTTATTTCTCGACCGCTCAGAACTGTACACGCTGGCTCATATCATGTTTATTCTGATTCCGGTTTTAAGAGAATTCTTCAGTTAACCTTTCGGAGTAGCTCACGTTTCGTCAATGATTGGGTGCTCTGCAGTGTACAGACTCTTACCAAGAATAATTGATCACTTCTCTTAAAGTGATCTTGGTGGTCACCAAAAGAGTCAACACTAGTTGTACGCGACGTCGGATATTCTACGTGTGGTGTTTTTGAGCGTGTACGCTGAGGTCACGGGTTCTCCAGAACAGTCAATCTCACATATTATTTCGAAACTCTTTATTTCATTGAGTGCTTGATTTGACAGTTCAGCAAATGGGCCGGTAACCCTAACGAAACCATTGTATGGACAAGAGGCCATGGTGTGAATAAAAAACGATCTTTTGCAGTCAGCAATGAAGAAAACCATTTCACATTATCATTCCATTCGGACCCTGGTGACCGTGTCAAAGTTAGTTGGTAAAAAGCAGCACTATAAATATAGATCACAATGAAGTGAAGAGTTTAGATCAGTTAGCTCGATATTTCCAACATCAGCTTTCTGTCGCTGAAATTATGCCTTTCAGCTGACACACTCAGACTAACTTTTGGTCCGCCCCTTCAGATGCTGAGGTGAAAACAGGCTTTTCTGATGTGAAAATCTGCGGAGCTTCTGGATATAATTGTTATTAGCATTATTGCGTAACTGTTTCGTGGCTGGCTGCTTCGCCTTCACGGAATATTTTTAGCCGGTTTGGAGACAAAAACAAAGTCCAGAGGATTAGGACTATTCAGCTTCTAAACAGAAAATGTAACAAAATAACTGTTCTTGCCACAGAATTATATTTCTGCAACTATCTCAAAAAGCTTACTGTCTTCTTTTGCTGCCACGTAGGTTAGACAGCACTAAGATTTCGGCCAGATAAGCGTACATTGATTACAGCTGTACGTTTCCTCAGGTGCTCAAGCAGTGTCAGATGGACCACCGACTAACAAGCTCTGTTTTTCCCACTTCAAACGGACCTACTACCCTGAAAACAAAATAACATAACAAAGAAGTTTGTAAATGCTCTTAGTATCCTCGATTCTATCCTCTCCAGTCGTGCAGATGTTTAAAACGAGCGGTGTTTTTACAACCAGTGGAGTTTGCTAAGGTGACCCACTACCGCACGTTTTGTTAAACGCTACTGAAGTAGTAAAAGGGTGCATAATCCAAGAGGACTCGAAACCTGAGAACCAAAACGGCATTTGGAGAAACACTAGTGAAGCAGTACTGTGCAGGATCACAGAGCCACTCAGTCGAGTCAAAATGAATGTCCGAAAAGCTTCCCCTGTTTTATAATGCAAGTTTCATTCTCAAACAGTATGCTTAGACATCGGAACTTCTAGTCCCACCGTGTCCCTTCAAAATCTCAAGTTGTAGAACGTGCGATGTTTCGTTCGTTTGCACGTTCTGGGAGCTACGGGCTTTGTAAATGTACTAGGAGTTTGGGCATCACGTCCTCTTTGAAATTTGCTTGCTGAACTCATTAAATATTCTGCGTTTTTCTATGCATTACTACCCACACTGCAGTATAGTCCTTGTTTATTTATCACGAGGCGTTTTGGTGGTTGATGCTTCCTTAAACTATGTCACGTAAGCAGAATTATAGAATAGCAAATACAGTAAAACGTAAACAAACCTATTCTTATTTTCGCCATAATAAGTCCAATTTGCAAGCCTGAAGTTTGTATTATTAGGCGCAGAGTAATGTTATAAATGGAAACGGATGTGTGCATCTGAAATCTTAGAAGACCAAACCAGTCTATTGTATAAGAAAATTGTTCGTTCAGTCGGAGAGATAGAATAAAACTCACCAAGCAAACTTTAAACTATTTTCCGATGCAAATAATGGATCGCTGCTTTTTTAATTTCTCTAACGCCATAGGCGCAGACACACACATCTTCACTGGGGCCATTGTGTCATTACTCGAAGCAAGTTTAGGAACGCAATGATGATTTACGATACAAAGACATCGCGTGAGACGTTCTCTTCTGATTGCTGTTCATCAGACAGGCAATGTATCTTCAAACAAAGGATTCCATTCATGCTGGATGTCAAACACGTTTAGACAACTCAAGCTGTACTGTAAACTATCTTTGTAGGTTTACTTGCGCGCCTGTCCATTGATTTTTCCTAGAAGAAAATTTGTTTCTCATTGGTCGTTTCCGTTAAATTTGCCCACAAACACTAGCTATATTTTTATGTGTGCACTAATAAGAAGTACCACTGTAAATGAACGGTTGCTTTTTACCACTTCAGCAGAATTAGTAATATCTAGGGAGATTCGACCAAGTAGACGGATGGAATCGCAAATGGATGAATTGACAAGAGGCTGATTGATCGAATAAATACTTTCATATTGTTTCTGGGTTTGAACAGATCCGGTAAAAAATTCAAAGAAATATTATAAATGTTCTCGGGATCACAGGTGTCCGTGATCCCAAAAAATAGTCACAGAGCATAAAAAACAGAACTTTCCCAAATACTATGAAATAATATCGAAAAATATTTAGTCTATGTCGGTACTTTAGGGTTTTACGCATGTATTGGTTTTTAAATATTGGTACCAGACTTCCCGAAGTGAAAATTGGTGTTAAAGGACACAGTTGTGCAGTGTAATATTCAATCAAGCAACTCCCATTACAAATAAAAGTACACAAATACACATCCACTACATCGGTTTTTCAACAGCTAAAAAAGGCGGAACACTAATTTAAAGATACAAAGTTTTGCAGCGTTTCCCTAATAAACCAAAATTTTAGTACATTGTCAACATTCTACATGTTGTTCACATTTGATTCCAACGCTGTAAAGAATTAGCCACTACATATCAAATTCATATCCTTTATTTGACAAGGTCTCCAATACAGAATGCGTAAGTGAGCGGTTCACGTGTCCACCATAAAGGAAAAATAGGAAGAAATGTCTAGTTTCCGTACGGCTAATTTAAATTTCACAAATTATCACCCTCGCTATCTGGTTATTATTTATTACAGGAACAGTAGGCAGTGAGTTGCCGTCTCTTGTTTGGTAACAGAACACGTGCCCTAAAGAAAAGAATTGCATGTAGAGGCTATCCGTATTATAGGAATCATATTTAAGCAAAGTTGCGAATACTGGTTGGTCCGAAAAGGGCGATCGGACACAAAAGCCTCCAAAGATTTAGGTTTCTTGAATATTGGTTACATTATTCTTGGTTAAAGCCATTTACTAGTCTTCATGTCTTGTTTTTGAGGCTAGTTTCAAACGACGTCAGATCCAAATTCCGTCCTCTTTACATAATAAAGTCGTCAATGGCGGTAGGATATTAGGAGAACAAACATGACCAAGAGGGTACATCAGTGTTGCTCTTGAAGTTAAGTTTTATAGAATAAGAACAAAGCACACGGTGATTGCAGATTCGTAACTGACTCAGCACACTTCAAACTAGCTTATTCAAAACACATGATTTTATGCATCACGAAGTGTTTCATCATGGTAAACTTTGGTTCACTGTAGAAGCGGATGCATTTCGACGTAAGTTAAATTTTAAAACCAAGACTTTTATGACGTCCATGATGACCCTTATAGATCTGAGGGCAAGCGATGGGACCCAAAATGTTTGCGGTTTTTTGTTCTGCTTGCACTGCAGAAAACTCCGGCAAACGTTTTTATGCTCGGATACAGAAACAGTGCAAAATTTACAATTTGATCTGTGGTTGCACTTTGAATTTAAGGGGCAAACTCCTAACCGCTCAATAAAACTTCACATGTCACAAAACTTGCAAAAATATTAAATATAATGCACTACAGCAGGCTTTATTGAATGATGTATTGTAAAGTTATCCAAATCGGGTGGAAAACGCAACAAGCACAATAACTGTTAAATCGATCCCAAGGAGCCTTGCAAGATATGGACTGCATTATTTTGCAGGACCGAAGTAACCCTTCAGGTTGTGTAGTCACAGTTTAGGAAGCACGTGTAATATTTGTTATCACTCATGATTTTGTTTGCGTTATTTGTTTAGGCCTGACCAAGTGGATGAGTAAGTATTCAATTAAAGTAAATGGTGCTTAAAATTGTATTTCTATTTGGCCTGCTGTGCAGCATTCACTTCACAGAGTCCAGCGTAGCGTAAAACATGCTGTCAATTCCGAGCCTTCTCACAAGGAGTAGTAAACAGTAAAAAGCAAGCATCATGTTTACTTTTGCGCAACCTTACCGAATTCACTGACAAACAACCTATGCAAACAATTTTATTTATTTGTCATATGACCGAAGAGCAGCAGGTTTGCACCCCAGAGGTAATGTGCAATTCAAAGACAATACATTCCAGATAATGAGAGAGAAAAATTGTTAGACTTGCATAAAGAATTGGCTGCTAATTTGGCTGGCTGTCCACTAAAAATTTCTACCAAAGCAATTTCATTCCCAGACATGGCGTTTGTATACAAAAACAGATAATCTTTTCACCTTTTTTGGTTGCACATCAATGTTTGTGGATTTAAGCTGATGGAGTATATTTGTTTTATTTTTTCAGAATAGGATCTTTTCGCTTGAAACTGAAACAACACATGGCGCTGTTTCTGTTGAAGTTTGGCTTGGCCTAAGTAGACTGAACAAATTTTACCTAACCCCTAGTCAGAAAAAATCAACGGGACTATGAGAATTGACTGTTTTTAGATTTGCTCATCACTCAAGGCGCAAATGCGCGGCATTTTTACTGAAGCAAAATGAAAGCACGTTTTTTGTTTACTTTTGGAGTGCGACTGGTTACACGATTTGTGTTGTGGAACGGAAACTTACAGAGGAAAAGTTTACTAAACATACAGGTAATATATAAACGGCGTAGTTGTTACCGCATTAGCTTGTGAGCACTATGCAAATACACTGCCATTTTTCTCGGATGGACTGGTAGTAACAAGTCATGCTTTTTTTGAACCTTTGAGCATATGAATCAACCGAGGCTGACATTAATTATATTGATGAAATATTTACAGTGTTCCGTTATGAGTTATTTGAATTAAACTGTTTTGTGTAATGTTTCTGCTATCGGGTGTCCGAAATGCAGAAGAGCCGCCACTGTATTGTCAAATGAAATACGTTTCCTAATAAAGAGACCTCTGCTACCAAAGTGCTAATCAATACCAAGCAACAGAAAATAACGCTGTAGTGGAAATTTGGAAACATAATTGAAATATTTAAGCTCATATGATTTTATAATACATTTTGCCAATAACCATTTTTAAATTACAAGGAGTTTCTGTTTAATTACGATTCATTTAATTCTAATCTTTTCCAGTAGGCCAATTTTGCTGCCGTTCAGCGGTGTGGCATGGGTGAATAAGCGCCTGCTAAAATCCCCGTATTTGTGTCTGCTTTTGTAAATATAAATAAAAATTCGTTTTTCAAGGTCAAATGTTTAATATTGCCGGAATTTTCATATTTATATCCAACAATCTGCCTATACTGCACACGGAAACTGGCCCAACTGCTTTATTCATTAACAACAGGGGAAATCGAGGGTGAGCTTAATTCCAGGTCTTTTGCATAAAACCGTGGTTAGGAACGAGAATATATGATTCCTAGTCTCCAGCATTTGTAAAACATGGCTCAGTAATTTCTTTCAATGTTGTCATAGTAACCACAAAATCCAGGTTAGATAAGCTCGGCCTCAACCTGCGATGGCGCCAAAAAATATCATCAAAAAAACTCAAAGGAAAGTCAGTGTAGGATGTTCATATTTCTGCAGGAAGGTATGCTGCAGTTGTACTCTGAGGTAAAGTAGGGCAAAACAGTGAAGTGGAAGTCCATTTGTGCTGCCATGTTTCTTAATCTAACAGCCCAAAACAAGACTTTCATTAGAGGGAGCAAAGAGAAACATTACCTTAGTGAGAAAACACTCGCTACATCACCCTAACGACACCTGGTTTTTCATGTGAACGCCTCATCGTTTGGAACACCCAGCTTAATGTGATTTTGTTCCAATTAAGGGTAAACCCAGGTGATCAGCAACTCACCGCTAGTTGCTCAGCTCACAGCAACCAGCCCATATTGGCACAAATATATTATTATGATTTTCCCCTCACATTTGCAGAAAAGGCTGACAGTAAGTGAAACACTGTAATGTTTTTTAGTTACGATAAACCAAGAGTAAACGCACATCATAAACTGGACAATCCTGCAAAAAGACGGAGCTACCAGTTCACTCGCGACCGAGCCCCCAAATTGACACCACAACAGAACACGCCGACTAGCGAAATACACTCATCTGCAAACCCATTTGGTTTTGTGAGAGACTCACCTGCAAGCCAGCTGAAGCTCTCGTTTTTTTAAGAGTTTCCAAGCAACTGAATGTGCTGCACCAGGCCGCCTCATGTTTCAGTTGGTACAATATTCGAGATATCGGGATACATATATAGACGTAATACACTACTCATAAGTTTGCTGAAAATTCTTCGACAGCCCACGAACGGTTTCGCCCTTCTTGTGGAAAATTTTTAGCAAACTTATGATTAGTGTATTACGTCTAGAACAGGTCGACCTTTTAAGCTGAGGTGTTAATTGCCTGTGGATCACTGAAACAAAGTGCTGGGCGTAAATAGCCAGCTCGCTCGGCATGCAACCTTATAAAGTCGTGATATAGCACCAACAACGCACTCACGCGTATTCACCTTTTGTGTACTCTTTGTTGGTCGGCTTTAATCATGTATAATAAATTGCGTACACACTCTGCACTCGCAGGAGGCAGTTTTGAGTTAGGCATCCGTATAGTTAATACCTGTGTGAACTACAAAAACAGATCTTTTTGGACAGTCTGAAGACCAGCAACCATACATGATCAATCACTTAATTGTGTTAGAAAATGGCAAAGCGATGGTAATTTTCAGCTCAGCTTAGCCATTCTGAACCATGGTGTAGTATCCATTGTAAGGACTGTACGATCCATGAGATTTTACACAAATTTTGCCAGTCCGATCCTTTATGGTGCATCTGATGGGTCCAACTAAACAACCTTGGCAGTAGACAGCGTACAGGCTAACATACAATTTACTATGACAAGAAAGAAATGATAAGCAAAAGTTGCAATCGGTTGCACGGGAATTTTGTGCCGAAAAATGAAATAGATTATGATGTAATTTGGAATATTACTGTATGTTCTCTAATGTGGCCATTAGTGTAACGGTTTTCATGTTGTTCAAGTAGCCAGAAACATTTGGCTGACTATCTAGTATGTGCTTTAGATAGTGGTTCGGTAACTAAACAACAGTGTAGCGAAAGAGTTAAGTAATGCTTATAAGAGCAGCAGTTTAAAACATCGGGTCTGTTTGGGGGTAGTAGTTGGTGAAACGGGCGTCCTCGGCATGTCAGATACTGGTGGTAGGAATACTTCATGCTCTGATTTAGATAGAACGTCTGTTAGCAGCCCACAAGAAGTTAGAGTCCTGTGCGATCCGGATCATGGTTTCTGAGGCCAAATTAAGCGACATTTTGGCACCTATAGAGGCTAGATATGGAGCAATCATCGTGATTGCACGCAGCTTGTTTGACCTGAGTCAACGCAAATTTCTGCTCCAAAACCATTTGGCTACCTGTCAGACGTCCACTCTAGAGAACAAACATTCCGGTTGCTTAAACAGGAGCACAAAACAATTCTTCTGAATTTTGTCCCTATTGAATCTGACAATGAACATTTGAGAGTAAATATTTCGTGACCAAACTGCTATTTTACCTTCACAGGAGCACAACTCATTGCGGGTACGTGCAAACGGTTGGCATAACTGAGTCGATATCCTTGAAGATAGAAAAATATCGATACAGATGAAACACACATTCGTGAAATGCGTTTCATATAAGCTTATTTATTGGTTTAATGTCACGCTACTGTTGAGTAACCATTTTGATCTGTATTCAGAAGAAAGATTCCGTTGGCTTCTAGAAAAAAGTTATCATTATTAGTATTCCTCAGTAATAAAATAAATAAACTAAATATTTGACAACCGTCTGCTCTTTAAAGCAACGAAGAGATGTGAGTGAATTTAAAATTGTTTGTAATGAACTGCTGAATGCCCGTTCGGATTATATTTAACTAGAAAGTATATTTGCCTTGATGATACCGTTGATGGATGTGTAGTGGCTATGCGAATGTCTGAAACAATTTGCAACTAATTTAATTTTGAGAGTTGGATGAACGTTTTACTTATAACATACTCTCGACTTCCGGCAGGAGAATAATTTATAAAACCCGTTATTCCTGCAGATGTAACTAAGCTAAATTCTCTGAACATCATCATACCAAAATATATCTTAATGTACACATTTCAGTAACCTCTGAGAGTAAGTTTCTTAGAAATTCGGGTCTAACATCCCTGTTAGGATGGTAGACGTTGATTCCAGGATTATCTCGGCTTGATTTCCAAGTAAACCCAAGTATCGCTGTGGACATATCGATATATCATTTCAAGCAGAGGCGTATACCCAATATGCTAAATATTATATAACACGGGTCTGCATTTCACATTTGCGTGCTTTCCATAAAATGACGGTAAAATCAACTGACATAAGTATCTAAACTCCAACTCAACAACGATTTAAGCTCTGGTTGCTGGGGTATGGTGAACAAACCACAAGCGAGGCATACACTGCTGCTACTCCTAAACAGCTGATGCCCGTTTAAGCCCGAGTGAATATCTGGTGGGAAGATATGCAGACATCCGTTACAGAACGGCAGCTGGCGTAAACCGGGTGTATTATAAACGAACAGGACCACCATTTAGTTAATGTGGAAAATTTAACGTCACTTTTTCGGTAAAAGTTAACGTTTTTCTGAAAAAATTTGCGGCATATGATTTTTTGGGTAATGTCTAGCCAGACACTAAATCACTGTCCGAAGACTATTGGTACAATCTATTTGATGATGGTTACTACATTAAAGCACGTCGACATGGTACACTACCAACCAAATCTTGGCATTTCTATAGGTGTTTGGACTCTACGCTGGTAGCCAGCGTGCTCACAAGCCTTGATCAACCAACATAGTATGTTTGAGGCAGCATTGCCAGCACAACAGTACTTGAGTTTCAGGTAACACGCTTCGTTGTCTCTGTGATTGAGTCAATTTCACCTCAAAAAGAATTCCAGCCTGACACCTACCTAGATGAGTGAAGCACGCCTTGATCTGAACATATCTGAATGCCATTCAGCTGGATTTATCTACTAATGGTACTCTAAAGACTGGCAGTCCGAAAATGGTTGGCAAATGCAGCTGATGTGCATGGAGACGAATTCTCCCTAATTAAAGAAGCAAGCTAGATCCGATGGAGAGCAAGCGGTGGGCAAGCACACAAAAGCCAGTCTTTAGCCAATAAGTGGTCCTGATACAATACAGTCGTTATCAAAATAAAAAACAAACACTTATTACCAAAGCTTCGAATAATTTCGCCACTATTTAAAATACCACAGTGAAGTTACACTTCCTCCGTCATAGAAATGTGTCACTGTTCCTCATATACGACCAACAGCATACCATTAAGACCTTAGTGGAAAAAGGAGCGCTAATTCGGTACCGGTTAGTCTACCGGTGTAGGCACGAAAGCCCTTCGCCGCGAAGTTTTTTATTAGAAAACACCGACTAAATGGTTACAGACTATTGGACAGCAAAGTCAAACTATCATATACACGTTGTTTCAAAAGAACTGAATATCCGCCTTCTTCTTGAACGCGTCTTCTTCAGCTCTCCTGGCTATTCATTGACTATCACGCAATTGTAAACGAATGCTACAAAGCAGTTCCACAAATTCCGTTGTTAATCCAACCTTCCATTAGATCAAGGCGGACTTAGGAGAAAACACATACAACTCGCATGCCCCATCAGTAATATCCACCGGTACACCGGTAATAATATGTTTTATAAGTTCCTAGCGGTGCTGCCAATATACAGGGGAGTTCTCTCATTTGTATCTGTTTGATCCTGTGTAAAAACGTATACTTTCTTGAAATTCTTCATTTTAACATAAAGCTGCAAAAGCAGGGGGAAATATTCAGAACAACGTAATCAGCGGACCACACACAAAACGGTGGATAGATAGGACTTGTGTTCTGTGAACAATGAGGTAGATTAGATAATTGATGGGAAGACCGAAGTACCAAGTGTTGCGTCAACTAAGTTTGTGTGAGCACGCTGGTAATCCATGAAGTTTTCCCTACGTAAACCGGTGTATATGTCTGTTCTACAAATTTCGGCAAGATTGGGATGTAACATGAGGAATGGGTTTTCTTTATAATGGCCTGCTTGTTTTGGGGTGTTGAATTAATTTTTGTCCCAGAATTTCTTAAATTTGCGTACATATACGTTATATCATCGTGATAAACAAATTATTTAACACCATTTCTGAAAAATAAAATTTACACACCTGCCTACGCACTCATATGCTCACTTGTTTACATAGACAGTTGCCAATTTCCGACGTGTTCACTGGTGTGGTATCTCAGAAACGTATCACTTGCTTTCCCATTCACCATTAGTTCCTGCTTTTTTACCGGTACTTAAAGTTGTGTTGACGGACAAACAACTCAGGGAAAATATAGCTTGCTTATATGACTACCTCTGAACTTCACACTTTCTCCCGAGATATCCGAGCTAACTAGAATCAATTGCGTACCCCAAAGACAGTCCACTTTGTGATCGTACAAAAAGATTCAAGCATTATTCAGAAATTACGCCATGACCAAAGCAACAGATATCATGTCTTCCACTCTATTGAGTTTGCTATATTCACTGCATTGAGGCGAAAGAATTTCTGCGTTTTATGCGTTCACTCTGTAAACAATGAAGTATTAGGGCAACCCGAAGCGAAGTTATACCGCATAGGCGAATCCATAAGCATGGTCAGAATGTTGTGTTAAAATTTTATTAAGTTTTAGCCCAAATACATGGCTTGCGTTCTTTGAAACACAACTCTAATTGTTCAAAGTACTTGTGGATACATTTACATACACTTCTGTGGCATAATTCAACGCGTGGAGTGCGCCAAAAAAATCTTAAAAATAAATACCAATTGGCACGACGTTTGCCCATCCAGAGCATGATATACCTCGACAAAGTTTCCCATGGATTCGCACTCATGACTCAGGAATATTTGGTAACCCATACTCAAGGGTAAAAATGTAAACATTTTTTCTTGAAAGAGAGAGCCCCGGAGCTTGGCAGAGAGTGCTTTGCAGTTGGATCGCTTGGTGAAATGTAATTAAACAGGAAGTGAAACAGTGAACTGCGTTTTCACATGTATCTTCAATGGACCTTGATGAAGGACCTTCAGTGCCTTTGCTGTTTCAGCAAGCAATATGTTCATTGGCCCATATTGAGATTTTCCCTGTAAAGATGACAAATGTTGTTGAGTCTTAGCCTGTTTTATTTATTGTAGCCAAAAACCTAAATATTGTTCTACTTTTTTTAACAGCGCTTCAAAGAAAAATAAGTAAGTATTGGATATTGATATATTTTACGCCGTTACTTCATGATAAGCAAGGACAGTCAGTAAATAAAACAGGTTTATTAAAAATTACAAGGATATTCTGGTATCTCGCTCTTTGTAACCTTGAAATGCATCTAATTTCAATGAGCTTGATAAATGTGATAGTTTTAGCGAAAAAATATAAGGTATATGGTACTTAAATCTTTTATCAGACGACAAATTCGCTTTTCAAAATTCCACAAAATTCCGCCCAAAACCTTGTACAATCTAAATAATTTATTATACTTTGTTGCCAAAATCATATTTTCAAGTGAAATAAACAAGAAAGCAGGCATCGATATTTCTTTGTTATGTTGTTACACTTGCGTCTGATTTTCAAGTAGCCGAAGCACGTTGCAAACGATAAAAAACATGCATTACAAGTGAACCTTGGTGACAGTGAAAATACCTGTAGTCTCAAAAATAATTATTTCTTGGAAAAGACTGACACCTATAACATGTAAACCACAGGTCCGGTTGTTTACTGTCAGTCGGTAACAAGGCTCATCTTTAGGCAACCTTACAACCACTCGCAAGATTGAAGCGATCTACAATCCATCTGGAAGTATTATTCCTGAGGTCTTCGGAGAACGTGACAACCTAAAGTTCGCTGCAAGTGTTTTCCACTGTTTGTGGTTATAACAGGATAAACAATTCTGAACACGCCCTGTCTTAACATTGAGTCGATCCTCCAGAGACAAATCACCATGCTTTCCTGTGTTTTGCATTACACTACAGATATAATCTATTGATAAGTAATTTATCGTCTGTTCTGTTTGAGCAATCAAATGGATACAAGTTAAGTTAAAAAGCAGTTTACGCTGGTAATTTTCGTAGCATATTTCTACTCAGGTGGGTCCTGAATGAACATAACTGTATTGTTGAGAGCCAAAGGGACTCAGGAATGTAAGATAATAATCCATTTCCTGTCAGTCATACGTGAGTGGATTCACCAACAGTAAATGTAACTGGCTTATTTTGAAACTTATTTAGGTCAACTGGAGAGTGAGTATACAGTTGACAAATTTAGAGATATTCGATCCAAATTTTGTTTGATTCTAATGCGGGATACATGATTATTTGAAATGCTTATAAAATCTTTGATTTTCCACAATTTCCTCTCTAGGAGAGATCACTCGTGAGTAGTCAAAACTAAACTAACTAGTGGCAAAATCTGAAAGCAATAGTGTTACTGCCCGAGTAAAGTGCGTGAAGTTTCATGTTTGGAGTTGTCGTTGAAAGGTGGTGAATCTAAATGTGTGTTACCTGTTTCGTGTTGGGGACAAACGGAAATCCTAACAAGCTCCTAATTAATAGAGCCTGTAGCCATGACAAATTGTAAGGATGTTGGCCCCGTAAATTACCGAATAATCACCCAATTCTCCTGTTTTATTGTATCAGTATGGTGTCACCTCTATCGCAGGCTGCAACGTGGATAATGCTTATTTCGATGGCAGGCGATATTGCTGTGCGATTTGGAGGACCTGACACTAAACTAAGATGAATATAACTACTTCTTGTTGCCAGTCTGTCGATGCACACAAGCTATTTCAATTTCCATCATTAGTGTGCTCGTAAAAATACGTTTAGTGTTGCAAAAATGATTCACTTACAAAAGGACTCTCAGCGATCTACCATGCCCTCGGTTGATCAGTTTGTTTTACCAAACAGGCTTAAACATACCGAATTATGTAAAACGGCAATAGCTCAACGCTGAGTAAGTACTAAACATACTTCACAAAAGTTGTACCTCAAACATAACGAAATAAAAAAATACATTGAAAAAGGCAAGGAATAACAAAAAACAAGCTAGCCGACATGTTTTCCAAAACATTCCAGTCCCCTTCAGTGAGAAAATATCTAGCAGCAAACATGACTTTCTCCGAAATACTTCTAGGGTCAGTTAGCCAACTTTGGTCAACATAGAGAATCGCATTTGCAACCGTGAAGCTGTTCCAATGTAAAAAGCGTGAAAGGTAGTAAATTAGTTTTAAATTCGTAAGTTATAAAGTTCCTAAAAAACTTCCTTTTTTAATTTACCCAGATCTACTTTGATGAATTTTTGGTCTTTCGTGTATCAGGTTCAGTGGTTGTAACTTAACGTTGAACATTTACTAGAGTGAAGAAAAGATTTGACCGCAGAATTGAACACAGCAAACAGATAAGACCATTTGAACAAAACTATACACGATAAAGTGACACACTGACATGTTAAGCTTCAGACAGTGAATCACGAAATCTTTGACGTTGGCGAGAGTACCGGTAAAATGTTGAGCACGCGCACATATTACTTTCATGATGTCTCTGGATGCTGAGTTTAGTTTTTCCATAAAATAATTAAAAAGCAAAACACCGGTCCTTAAAGCACCAAGAAACTTCAATAAGGTTTTTTTTATTTCTTACACACCCAATATGTGCAGCTATCTCTGGAATGCCTACTTACAGAACGTTAATATTTATTTGTGTAAATGCAGCTCCACATTTTTTTTTCTACAGGTGATGAACTAGCACTACGTATGTCACTCTGTCCTTTATTACTACAGACGCCACTTCCGAGCTCCACGCACATATACACTATATTCACCTTGGTAATTTTGTTTGCTTGGCTGTCCCCCAACAGCCAGAGACAGACTTCCATCGGTTTTGGACGCTGCCAAACAATATCTTTGACATATACTCTTCTTATGAGAAGTCCCAGTCAGAAATGTTGACCGATGAAGCTTGTTGTTCGGTTTTTTATCTATCAAACCAGGCTTCTCATAAAGCCAGAAACCAAAGGGCACAAAAATATATAACTTAGGGAATCCAGTTTAATCAAAAAATTGCATTTGTCTTCTTAGAAAATCCTGAGGCGTCACAATGGCTATCAGATATCTTTTTAAGGTGTCACAAAAGTGCGTAGGAAGAGGTTTATCTAACTTCCATTTATAGCACCTGAATAAATACCTCCAAAAGGTGTTCTGCTTTCAAAACTCTGCGACGATCTGGAAACAAAACCTTATTTAACTATCCAAATATCAAAAAATGATAGGATGAAACGCATTTGTTCCTCTACAATACAGTTTACGTTAACTTGTATGTGCTGAACTATCCTAAAAAAAAACAATGTTACTTCAATAATTATTCAATTTAGAGCAAACTACACGCTGTTTATCAGTGATGGCGCGTGCACCAATGACGGCTGGCTGAAGTGTTTAATATTGGAGCATGGGATTTTTGATATCATAGTTTCAGAACAGCAAGTATTTGTTCTCACACCAACAGGAAACTTAGAGCTAAAACAGGACGTGGCAGGTAACTGACAAGGGTGAACATTTCTTTCAAGGTTTACTTCCGGATGCCTTCGGTCAAATATATGTGCCAATTTTTACTAGGGATGCTGTTTTTGGATGACTAAACAACTCGGAGGGAGTCAACAGGTTTTCTCAAATGAAATTATTGCTAACTCGTGCTGTTGATGCAGGCCAGCTGTGCTATGTTTGGGTTTTTCAAACACTGTACATTTGATAGGGAAAATGTTTCGTTCGTTAGACTTTGTTGAAAAATTATGTTTATTGTCTGAATGGCTCCAACAGTCCTGTGGGATAAATTCAAAGGCCGTCTGATGATGAACAAGAAATCTTTAGCTTACAAATTTTCACTTGCCACAGTGGAACGTAACCATTAAACGCATGAAAAACTGCGATACGGGTATGCTTGCCACAACGGTAAAGTTCACCTGGAGGCATATAAAAAATAATGGTCAATATGCTTGAAGACCCCTTGCGCCCAAAGGGCAGAATGCTTTAGTTTTACCGGTTTTGGGGGCTTGACTGAATTAGGTTCAGCAGTAGCTCCTGAGAGCATGTTAAAAAAATAACACACCGGACAGGTGAGTTAAGCAGACCCAATTTATTATGTGAAATGCGTACAGTTTGTCTCCGCTGCCAACATTGATCTGATGCAAAAAACTTTTAACAATGCAGAGCGCCAGCAAACCTACAGTTGGAATAACTAAGAATTTATCATGACTCAATGCAAAATCTAACCGAAATTCTTCGCAGCTGCTATGAGACTTAAATCATGCAGAAGGAGGTTGAAAATAATATGTACAATTTTTATGTTCTCCAGAGTATGCTCCAGAAAGATCATGATTTGGTGCTATGTGCAGATATTATTTTAGGCTTAGAAATGCCGAAAAATTAGTATCACAATAATTCATCTTGATTATTTCACCTCTTAATGGCTGCCAAACTCCACTGGCTCAGACTGTAATTTACGTTGCGTAGATTGGCTTCGGTAGCCAACAAAAGATGAAGATAAAAATAAAGACCATTCTTGACATTTTTCTAGCTTGTCAGCATTTGTAGTAAAGTTTCGTACATCTACTGTATACTGGCAATAAGTGCATACTGTCGGGAGGACCAGTCCAATTTGGGCCATTGCTGGGGCGACCTCGTGAATAACCGTCTATAGTCAATTTAACTCAAGCGAAAATGCCTGGAAAAAACTTCATTTACGATAATCAAAGAATACGTTGTATGTATAGAACATATTGCCCTCTGCGCCACCAAAAGATTTTTCGTAACTGGTCAGTTTACTGATAACTGCCAAACATTCCGTTATCTGCATTTACCCTTCAGGTGTCGACATGAGTGAGTTTTGGCAAAAAATTTTGACTAAGCCTGTGTAGACATTAACGAGACCTCTTGGTTAAATATTCAATGGTGCAATTTATACCGATATAGTGATAAATGATCATAGTGCACTCAAAAAGGAAGATCCGCAGAATTCTCATTATTAAAAAATGTTTGGGTATCACTTGTTTTTGTCATCGTCTCAAATGGATAATGCAAACAATGAATGAAAGTGAGAATGGACTGAAACTTCATAATTTAGAACATTATTCGGAACGAGTTTATGATAGAAGCACTAAGTGTAAAAAAAATGTGCCTGGAATTGTCTGAGTGATTTTTGGTGACTAAATTTTTTTGATTTAAGTTTTTCGTTTCACTGGTCGAACATAGTTATTCGGAATTTTTTTGTTTTCACTTTTGGATTACCTAATCTAAACACCCTATTGTTGATGTCCATCAAAGCATCGTATCATCCACACAAATTGCAAACAGATAACAAGTCCTAAAATGTTCTGGCGCGAATAAATATACTATCTCTTAGTCAATAAATATGTGAAATATTTTAGCACTTTCGAAGAAAGTACACCCACGAGAATACGTGTGGTAGCCAAAGTTTTGCACAATGCTGAGAATTTTACATGTGTTCCATTTTCCAGGGGGGATTCAGCTGCTTATCGAAAGCTGCAAAAAGTTTCTCATAACAGCCTCATGACGGCTCCGAAAACCCCGCAATCCATCTTTTGACTCTTTTTATCTGACTTATGTAAAGCTTCTATTGATACAACATGCGCGGTTAGGCAACTAAAATGTGAAGGCTAAATAAGCATTATGTAGATAATTGGTGTTTGACAATTTACCTTAGTTTCTCAAGGTGATTACCTTCCTGTCAAGATAGAAAATGCACCCCGTCATGTCATCAGGCAGAAGCAGTCTACAATGCAGTGTTATATGGAAGCATAAACCCCAACTGTAAACAGTTTATTTGGTCAATTCGGTTACAGGATCGTGTGAAGGTGCATGTTGTCGCTTAATCTATGTGCAGCTGGAACTTATTGCCTAGGAGTGTATTGGATGATATTGCATAAAAATCTCCAATCAAAATCAGTTTTTGTGGCTGACTTAGATTTGTGGGCTTGAGTGGAGAATGCAATAGACGAATTAGGGTGCGAGAGAAAACCAAAATCCGAGAAGTGATAGACGTCGTTAGGTCTGGGACCAACCACTAGGACAGAGAACAAACTGGTGTAAACATTAAAATATTCAAAAATTGAAAGTTTAGTAAATTAATTGGCAACTTATTCATCAATCTCTGTTTTTTATGAGTTGTAAGACAATGGACACCCCTCTGATAGGCATGAAGTGAACCCATGCTTTACATGTATTGAAAAACTTAAATTCTTCCTTCCTTACTCAAACAGAGGAACTGGAAAGTAGGTTATTAGAAGTTTGACGAAACCCATGAATTGTGTGAAATTCATGAATAGTGTATATATTTCCTGTTTAATTGTAATGTCTGCCAAACATGGTTGTCTTTTATAGTCACTGTTCCGTAAGGTTGCTCAGTTTTTCAGCTTCCGCCAGTTTTCATATTTAAGATGGCTTTATTTGCCCTGTTCGTTACTACTAGGCAACCATCTGCTGCAAGGTAATGTTACAATAGTAGCATAATTTATTTAGTTCCAAGAAGCCTTCCGACGGTAGTGTTTTTCTTTGCCCATTGGACTGAGAATTTATGAAATCAGTGTGCTTATTCTAAGGTTAACCTATACTAATTTATGTCTATCGTTTCAAGATTTTCGACGTTCAGTTTCAACCTACTTTACAGACAATATGCACCTTCACGTCATCCTCAATTACACACCTAGTCTGAAAAATGTTAACAGAGCAGCACCGTTGTGCAAACGGCTCAATAATTCATGGAAACACTTGTGCTGAATACACGTATTCTGTCCTAGTGTTATATAACAAAGGTTTTTTGTTTTCGAAAAAGGATTAAGCGCTTCTCCCTCTAATGAACATACCAATTGTGAAGATACAGGCCTTGTATGCTTTGTTCACTACAAATGACAAAACGAAATGTCAAGGACTTCGTGCTTACCAAAATGTAAAACAAAAATATGAAAGGCATTGATGGGACAGACAAGCAGCCTCTTGATCGGCCTAGCAACCCACAAACAATAGGTCTCTTGAATAATCTGAAAGGTTGGGAAATTCGTTTAGAAAAACCCAGTGTTGGAGCTGGATGCGTTTGCAATTGGTTCTAAGTGGTTTAATGCTGTTAGTGGTTATTTGTTAAATTAGCCACTTGGCACGTTTGAGGGTGTCAGTGAGGGAATGAAGAATGAAATTCACTCTTTGTGAACAGTCAATTAGTCTTGATATAAAACCACGTTCCTCATGCTCAAACTAATAAACAACTATTTTTTTATTTCTTTAATTTAGTGCAAATTAATGGTACGCTTTAACCACAGAGAATGGCGCAATTATAATCTTTACAAAACCAACGGTCATACGGTATAGCAGGTTAGATTTAATTTGAATCGTGCGTAGTTAACTTCACTTGTGGCACTACTGTGGGAATAGAAGAACAGTGCCCGGAAATTTGCTGTCAGATATTTCACACTACGGAATTTGTGTGGCTGGTCTGATGCGTGGGGATATTTCTGTATGATAAGAAGAGTGAACACCTAGTACGAACACTGTTAGGTTACATATTTGGCCGGAGCATGGAATGCTATCAGATCACTCTTGTGTCATGTCGGCTATTCGTGTGCATATCCGTTTATATGTGCAGGATTGTTTCGACCGTTTGTCTTAATTTTAATCTTACACATGTCTCGTAGAACAAAAATCAGGTAAGTAATTGTTGGTTTCAATCTTTTTCAACGAAAATGCGTGCAAATGGATAAAGGAATAGAGATGGCCTTTATGCCCTTCGGGTAAAGTTATCACGGAGTTGGCAATAAGACAGAATGTGTAAGAAATCACCAGCTATTAAGTGCTTCCTGATTGGAATTCAGTGATGCGACAGAATAAGGCGGAAAGAGAAAAGCGGAGAAAAACAAGCCGTACGAATGAAGACTTTGTGTTTCGTTTTTAATATGGTTAGGCCGTGGCCACTAGGTTCAAAGTATGAAATTTCACACTCACAACAACCTTAGTCTTGATTCCGTTGCACGTGTATTACGTCTATTTTACGTGATTACTTAAAAAGGCGTCGCAGACCAAGGCGCCCCATTTTGTAGTTCGAAGGTCATTGGTTGGTATATTGTAATCACTAAGAATAGTATGTAATGCAAGACCACTGTGCGGAATCCAGAACATTGGCCAAATGATTTCGATAGTCAGACGCAATCCATCAGTCCCAACCGTCAGCCACTCACTATGCTACCTGTATTGTGCACGCAAGGCCAGTGTGTCAGATGCATGCAAGGCATAAGGCGCGACTGTATGTCAATCCCCGCGATTAAAAAATATAGCCACCATTGTTTCCAACTTTTGACAGACCTGACATAAACTATTTTTTCAATCCGTTATCAATCAAATATACCAAGAAGGTGTCGTGCGTGGTGATGTTACGGAAACAACAGTGCTCTGTCTATCGTTGTTCACATGTACACTCGTATTTGGATGAATAAATTCGCTAGTTGCACTGTTGATTATTTAGTATTGACAAAAACGTGCAATACCTGATCCATTCTACTCCGTTTTTGACATTGCATGATGAGTCCACTGCACGTTATAAGTTTCGCGGATAAACTCAGAAAAAGTGTCAGTAGTCCATAGTACAAGTCTTACACACTTACTATGATGGTACCCTCCAAATATTTTTGCACAGTGAGTTGTCGCCACCACAGAGTTTCGTGATTAGGAGTATTACTGACGCATTCATTTGGAACCCGTAGAAAAGAAGCCCGGTTGTAAGCTGCGGGGAGCGTAATCAAAACAGAGCATAATTTTCATGGGCAGCGATTCACCAGCACCTATTACACAGGTAAGTTCGATAGGAAAATTTGTAACTTATAAACTCCATTATTTTTGCGCAGAAAGCTTTGATGAAAAAATATGTACATAATATATATGTATATATATTCATCAATCGTGCCTTTCCAAGGTGTGTAGAATACGGCCTTTGTGGATAAATGCGTGCGTATTTCTTGTTTCAGTATTATTTGGTGTCATCCTAAAGCGCAGCTATTAAAAAATCGGCTTTTCCCTTTATCTTCAGTAAAATTGCAAATGGCTGGTGAGTGTTCAGTTTTTACCTGTAGTAGCATGCACTAGTACACTAAAACTACTTGCTCAAAGAGCTAAGGTCTCAACCGCCGAGAGTTTTGGGACGTCATGATATACTGTTTTGGCGATTGTCTACCACTTCTTCAGTCCGCGGAAAAGTCAGGGAATTAGGGCATTCAGGCATACTAAACAGTGTGCAGGACTGTATAACTTTGGGTTTTGGAAATCCAGCAGAAAGCACTTATACCTGTTGGCAAATGGTCATTTTAAAACTCGAAATACCGGCGACCGTTACATGGGGTACGTATTGTCAAGTAAGCTTTCGTTAGGATTTCGTCCAGTATGTGACTTCAATATATGCTGAAACGCGTGAAAAGGAATCATCAGCAGTGCTAGTGTCACGAAACTCAAGGGAGTTTCGAGCCCACAACATTTGGGTTAGTATTTTAGACACTTGACCGTTGACTTGATAACCTATGTGATTAGCTTGCCGTGAAACATGATATAGCCTCGCTCAACTTTCAGTCAGAATTCACATCACCTGGTCGCATATTGCCTGATTCTTCAAGTGATGAATTCTCAGATGGAAGTTCCACTCACCTTGGGAAAGTTTTCTGTTGAGCTATTTGTGGATGGTTGGTACTATGGGGCAATATAGGGATTTTCGATGTAAAGTTTTTGCTGTAAGTGAAGATAATACATGCTCAAAGGCCGACAAGCGCTGTACAGCTTTCATTCTCATTGAAATTCACCGGTAGCGCGCATCACCAGTGCTATGTCCTGTCTAAATGCAAATTAATTATTTTGATGATCACCTGTTCGTAGCCGGATGGTTAAATCATGGAACTACTAAGAAAAATGTCATCGATTCGAAACATTGTAGAGTTTTATTAGATGCGCAGTGCTGATGGATGCCAATATGCCCGAAACCGCTGTACAGTGATCTTCGGCCTTTCTGTTGGGACTGGCGCTACCTATAGGACGAAGTTTCCATTGAAAATGGATAAATCCATCCACACTACCAAGTACGAAATTGTACACCTTAAACTCATTCGCTATTACTGTCTATCAGTTTTCCTCGAGTTTTAACATAAGCAAGCGGAAACGCAAGATTTTCTTCTTACTTCCAAGAAACCTGCATTCAACAGAAGACATTAAGATACGCAATCTTCTGTCATTTATAAAGACTGGAGAAAAGTTTATTCATTCCAAAACATAAAGAACAAACAGTAACTTTACATCTGAGTTAGATTCGTAAAACGGACCTAACAGGATCCAAATCCAAGAAATCCTGTGGCACCTATTATTAGCTGCTTGTCGAGTCTGTCTCGAGTCCGTGTTATTATTAGCTTCATCCGCAAATGTGAAAGCAAATTTCATGCTAGGCATCAGCGTATTGGCCGGCATATACCGCCTTTATCCTAGTCCCTGAAAGGTGTTCCGCTTTCGCCCTTAAACAAACAAAACTGATTATAAGTTACTTATTCCGCTCTGCAGTCGACCGAAGTTTGATCCTTTGGGAGGATGCCAACTAGTAGGATAACTATAAAGAATAACTTATCATTAGGGAAGCTTTGGAAAGTACACTTCCCCAGTAAATAACAAGAGAGTTCTCTGGACTCATTTGACTAAACCAGGGTATTAATTTACCTTTGAACAGCCTTTTACTGATTGGGCCATGCGTCCTGAGGCCAACTGTAGTCGTCTCATGGTTTGACCTTTATAATTTGACGCTCAACTTCAAACAGCTTTAATCGAGCTCCAACTAATTAAATATAACAAAGTTTTAGACAAAACGAGGTATTTAGCATTGACAATGATTCCATAGTAAAATGAGACAGAAGTTGAACAAATGTGACATTATTTTAACAAGAAGTCTATGACAAGTCATTTTTAATGCCTGAAGACATTTAGCTCACGTCAAACCGTACTACAGCGCAATCTAAGTCACTTTCACACTTGAAAATATATTAGCCTGATTTGTGTCGAATATTGATCGACTGATCGTGTCCCTAAACAGTGATATATTAGCATACATACCTTGCACTTTCTCAATGTCACTTCCTTCTATTTATTTATAAGTTTGCGCACTGAGTAAACTGTTCAAGCGAATTAATTATACTGTATCAACAGCATATCAAAAGGGTGAGTCTGGTATAAATCCGTTGATGTTTTCTCGGCACAGAGATCGGCCACTCCAAAGCACAGTTCTGGTACTCATCGTACCATGGCTCCAGTGGTTTCGATGTTGTACAAAGATATAACCCATGGGTCTACTAAGGCCTGGCTCACTGTGCTTATCTGGAAACTCCCACCATTTGCTCAAGACTAAAATGACGGACAGACAAAAGAACTCGTAAACGTTGAAAGTAGTCGCTGAGCCTGCTGATATATTATTTTACTGTCGCACTTTATAGGTCAAACGATCCTGTCTATGATAAATGTGAGATAGATGCATAAAAGTGATTGGGGTTTTAGGCACTCGGAAGCACTACATCCGCAGCAAAGCAGTGTTTGCATTTGAGATGTTTACTTTGTTTGACTGTCATTTTTCCACAGTGCTAGTTAGTGAGACTATGCCTAAAAAGTTTGGAATTCCATCTAATGCCAATTAGCCCTAAAAATGCTATGCCAGACAGCTGATTTATTTTGCTTTTACCGCTGTAGCCACTAGGATTTTTTTTTGATAGCAGGGCACCACGCTTCCAAATTATTACGCTTGACTATCTTACTAGTTAAAGTCAACAGCCAGTTTCCAGCTGCACGCAGACGTATTTGGGGGGCTAATGTGGACAGCCATCCGCGAGCGAAATGCAGTAGTGTGCTGGAAAGTTTGGCTGAAAAATCCGTCAAAATGGACCTTTTTAAAATGTAGCCGTGCGAGTGAAAAAAATAAATCAGTAGATTGTGGCAATATATTCGCACGTGACAGCGATCAACTTGCTCGGTTGACGGAACAAAATAAGGAAGATTTTGTGTTTACATTCCTCAAATATTAGGCTGTCATGCAAGCTAGTTATCTCCTAGTTTCTATATAAATCGAAACGCAATAAAATCAACCAAAGCAAGCTACCACACACAGAAATCAGAGAATAATACAAGAACATTTTTATGTGACGGAGCGTTACTGTGTTTCATTCGCCTAGCACTGACGGCAAAGCAATATGTTCTGCTTCATTTTTTATCCTATTCTTAGGTGTGCAAGGTGCGTTTACAGCGTTGCATTATATCATATAGATTACAATACGTATTACGATTGATTTGGGCAGAAAATTTGGATGGTACTGAGAAACAATATGAAAATTATGCGTAATGATATTGAGAAATTACTATTCGCAGTTATGCTTAGCGGCCAACTCGACTACTGTGGTTTTGTTGTACTACATTCCTCCCAGTAGTGCGGTTTAAAATAGCAAAATCTAAAACAGTTTTTCAGGGCAGATCAGCTATTATCATTATCACGACATTTCAAGTATTAGGCTGTGAATGCTCCAATCAGTTTTCACTATGATCACACTGCAATATACAGCAGCTGAAATGTGTCCCACGATTGAACGTGAAATCTATGCTACTTATACAGATGCTTTGTTGCCTTTTTGCCACTTAGATACACATTGGGGCTTTAAAAAGTGACCGGATACTTACCATGTGGACAGGCATAAAATGAGCCATATCAAAATTCTGTCGCCCACCTAGACAAATACACTCATTGCACATCACTATGGTTTCCACGGGAGACATAACTGAATCCCAGCTGAGTCCTTTGTTTATGATATCCTTTAGCTGAGTGTATTGCATAGTCTGCCGCATGTTTCAATTGATGTTCGAGACATCGCAGTGCATTTACTTAAACAAGCACTACTCAGGAGGTTGTTGGAGAGTTTTAAAAAAATTGTGGATGTTGCACCACAAAGTAAATTGTACATTGTACGGACCAATTTTCCACATTTCAACACAGAATAAAGCATACCACAGTCGTGCAGCTCTAAAACCCCAAACTATCAGTTAGTAGCCCATAGATTAAAATATCATTTAGGTAAGCTATGGTATGACACCAGTGACTGCACTTAAAAGTACTTTAAAACAGCTTATGAAATGTCCAAATTTTATCGCAGTGGCCAAGGTAATCCCGTTAAAAAGCAGATAAAGGGCTGAAAAAATAATACACAGTCCAATCCAACTGGTAATAACTGAGTTGTCGTTGGAACGAGGTGAGACAAGTGTGCTTGCAAGCTGGCCATTGTGTTGGTTGTCCTGGTTTATTCCAAAAGAAGAGATAACATTAAACGTCTGTACACACCTCCCTAGATAAGACCTTTTACCCATATCACATTAGCAAAACGCATAAACGCCTACATTCCTAAAAACTGTAAAACTTGGTGACCAGTTTGGCAAAATCGGTGGAATAATTAATAGCCACAAAAAGCATTGCGATGGAATTGTGTAAGTTTGTTCTTGCTATTTGAGAGTGCATAACTTTGAACACAAAAATCCACTTCCGCAACTCTTTAGGTGCTCCGCCTCCAGGTACGTATCTAAATACATCAATAAACCCAGAGCGTCTCTGAAGTTATGAGGAGAAAGAGGTTTGGCGGTACACTCCGCGCTCAATGTAATTTTTGGATAATATGTTGCTCTATTATTTCTCAAATATAGGTAGCTGAAACGGAGAGAGATTCAATTAAATGTTAGATTTTGAGCCAGGAATTGGGCTGTGGATGTGATGGTTACACGAGTATACCGTTGGCTGATTTATGGGAGAAAAAATATAGTAACCGGCCTGTTTAGTAGGTCAAAATATAGGATTAGTGATCGGCCAATGCTGGGTTAGCAGCTTAAATGGGGTTACTAGTTTTGTAGCACATGAGGATAACACACGTTTTTCTTTGATCCTCGGCAATATTCTCCTAAACAAGGTGTCAGCAGCTGAAAACGTAATCTATCAGGTCGCGTTTCAATAGTCATCCGGTACCAAGTTTTCACCAGCAATGTTGTCTCAATTTACAAAACGCTTTAAAGTTTTCAAGTTGTGCTATACATCTTTATACCTATACATATTGACCGCGCCGATACCAATAAACCAGATAGTTCTGAGAAGTGCTTAAGTAAAAGCTTCAAAAATTTCAGGCCGCATTTCAAGTGGTAGAAAGATATCCAGGCCTAAAATAATGAGATGGACTTGGATGTCGCGACTGTACGTTTCACTGTGCCGGGCATGTCTTAGCTAGTTTATTCCTGGGAATCTGAGAGGCGAAAGTAGATAAACGCTTCTTATGGGTGGAAATGTTACAATTTAGCGCATAATCGAGCCGCGTTGATTCAGTTATGCACT
>SJOL01007090.1:103898-146010 GCA_004794785.1 Opisthorchis felineus
GCACAGCTATTCATACGATGGATGTTTCTGATGGTCAACCAGATGAATGTTAGATTTCGGAACAATCGTTGTTGTTGCTGGATGCAGCCCATCAAACGCATGGCAGGGAGCAGCCAAAAGAGATGGTGAATACCGGCTTAGGCATGGTGTGCGTGCGGTTGGAGGAACTTGGCTAAACCACAATGTTGTGGATGTAAAAACTACTAGTTCAGCTGAAGTTATTTGGATATTTATCGGCCGGATGCGCAAAATGGGACCGAAGTTGCAAAATCCCAGTATGGTCATCAAAAACTATTGCTGAAAAACAAGTACGCATCAAATCAATCGCTGAACATAATGCTCTTGTGAGAGGCTGAGTTGCTATTTTGGCCCCACGATGATGTTCTTCATCTGACACGCTCAACCCGGGCCGCTGACTGTGAGCTTTGGATCTTCTCCATTCTCTATGGTATACATATGCCTTTCCCCCTGAAATACTGCCACAAGCCCGGAGGAAACTCGTTTGGCCTTATTCGAATTCGGTGTTTAGCATGACCCGGATTTCTTAATTCGTTTGGTAAAGGAAGTATCTTCAAGCAAACTGGGACCAATCACTCGCTTGCGTTTTCAAAAAAGGTCCCCAAAACTACTGCTCCAACCCTACATGTATAGGATTTCTCCCTGTTTTAGTAGGCCTACTAGGTTTGACATAGATTAGACGTGAAAGTTTGTTTGTGACGTTTATCTTCATAATTATGGTCGTAACAAGGTTAACAATGGGCTATCAAAAATTCCTACAACTGGTGGGTTTTGCCGGGGTTTTCCGATCTCATAATTTCTGTCCATTTACTTTACTAGCAACGCCATAGAGTATGCTCTCAAAAGACCATAACTCTGGCTATCACAGTCACATCTGGAGAACGATTGATAGACTAAAATTCTGTTAATTCACGATTATAAGTTTACACAAGCCGTGCTGGAAAGTAAAACTTGTTGGTGCTCTACTGTTTCGGCATTTGATTAATATCTTCCTGGGCCATAGTCTTAGTTGAAGATGCCCCGCCCAGTACGCTACTTTGAAAAATCGGAATCTAATTGAGAAGCAGAGAAGGCTGACCCGATTATGGTGGTCTAGGCATGTACCGCATATGCTCAACCAATGTCGATCAAACACAGGCGTGTTTCTAAATCCAACCCCTTGCTGTGGTTGTTTAACAGAAAGCAAGCCATGCTAGGCTAACGGAAATCAAAAGCTGCCACTTTCCGTTTCAGCGTTGTGGGTTCTTCACGCCTTCTTTGGTCAGGTGCACGTGATTCAACGTGCGCATGGCTGGGAACCAAACAAGTTATGTCACTTAGCCGGTCGCAGTGATTAGTTGCCTGCCACTTGCTAGTAGTAATACCTAAGTTGTCTGTTGTTCGCACATACTGCTGGGTCAGTCCTGCTGTTGGAGTATCTCGTAAAGCGTGATGCTCTTGACCCTTTTTTGCTGTATCTATGAGAACCTTTAGATGGATTCCCTTTGCTTTTCTTTCTTTCCACTTCACAACTGTGACCATCTTCTTCAAGCTTGTATCAGAGTCGTTCAGTGGTGTCCATAACTTGCGTATTAATAGCTTTATTCATTGGAAAATATTTATTTGGTTTCATATTTATGCTCATTGCTAACTGATTAAGGTTTTAGAAATGCCTACGTACTCTTGTGCAATTTTGCCAAATGTTATTAGTGGAAGTGTGAGTAGACGGTAGAAACACTCAGCACACTCATTCACAATGAGACATATCGAGTAGGCATAGTATGGCCGGGAAGCTGCTTACATCAAAAGGGGAAAATTTCTGCTCAATTGAATCAATACGGATCGATCAATATGAAAAATACCAGATTCACTGACTACTAGCCAGGAGAATGAGAACGTTCAGGCTGAAAAACAGCTTATTTGTGAAGCGTTAGGCTTACTAGCGTAAAAATGCTTTGCGTCACGTTCACCACAGCATGCTTGTCATTATCGCGTATTTATGTTGAAAAACTAATTTCATTATGAATGTTTTGGCTTTTAATAAGAATATCCAAAATCTGGTTAAACCGAATGCAACCTATTTTGCATCTTGAAGTCGATATTTATACTGAAGACCACAATATCTACCTTGCGTTTAGGTTTGCTAAAATGGTTATTAGCTTTTCTGGTGGAGAAAAGCACGCAAAATCAATAACTCGGTAGGCCTATTTTGCAGAGAATGGAGAAGCATCGCTGTATTTGAACAGACTTCAGGAACAGTGCAGTGGTCTTTCGCGAAAATGTGAAAAACAGGCAGGTTTGGGCTGCTGACACTCAAGTAGCAGTAACAAATAATGTTTGTACAAAAATTCATATGTGTTCTTAGAAAATGCGGGTTCCGTTTCTATGCACAAGACAAAGATTCGTCAAGAAATCCCATGTTTTTAGATACAGTTTCCGCAAACCGAAGTGAATGAGCAAGACTATTAAAAACTAACAAAAAACCGTTTCACCGCGTGCAACCGCAATTCGCTCATCAAAGGAAAACATATCGGGATAATGTCTGGAGATCTTATAGATGTCTCTCTCACGTCTTTTTCAGCAGAGTGACAGAGAAGTTATTGACAGTCTACCATGAGCGAAGGACCTGAAATAGTAAACAGATATACAATTGTGCAGAATGCAGTGAACGTTTGTTTGAGAGAATAAAATGATGGAATGTATATGACAACAGGTTTTCTGAAGCATAAGATATCAATAAGCCTAGTTGGTTACAATCACTGAACACTCGGTAATTTGAGCAATTTACTTGAAACTGTTGTAAGTTTGTTGTAGGTTGTAAGTTTTTGTAAATAGTAAATTTGATTCGGTTGTAAGTTTCAAAACATGATTAGCAGCCGCCTACAAATGCTACATGAGCTTGTGTGGATATCGGTGCAATGGACCGAAACAGACTTGGCTGCTCATTAGCGCAACAGTTTCTAACAAGAAATCAAAGCTGGCTGAAATGTTGTTTCGGGATTAGTGTTAGAATGATCAGAAAATATGTTGCACAAAGGTTGACTCGAAGGAAACACCAGAACACCTATCAGCGTTCTACTCTTCGTTTTCCTCGCCATCATCAGTCCTATACAAGGAATATCCAACGTAACTTATAATCACGCGTTGGCCATTTATCTTGGAGATTATGCAGCATACCTTACATATCTGAACGAGACAATTAAAAAGTTTTAATCCTTGGGATAGATTTTAATCTAACTTCAGACTAAGGGGAAAACCAATATGGACTATCCAAACTATATCCCATTTGGAGGGGATGTTCTCTTGGGAGGATTAATGCTGTCATTAATTACCTGTAATCAACAACAATGAGAGTGTGTAGCTTGGCAGAAAACGCCGGCGTCATTAAATTTCCGTGGTGAAAACCAGATTCGGATTTCAAATTGCTCTGTGGGCAGCAGTAATTAAGGTTACGTGTTTGAGTTTTATGTGGAATATATCCAGGTTGGGGACGTGAGAATGTAATAAAAACTTTGTCCAGACAAGGTAATCGGGGTGAACTAATCAGATTTGAACCAGGTTTCGAAGACAACGCTTGTACCATTACATGTGAGCTTTGCTCAGCCATTCTTTACTTATGTGAAGTCGAGAAGACCTGCTATAATTTTCCAGTCGAACAAAATTGGCTAATCAATTTGCACAATCCAAAGCTGAGCACGGAAAACTGCAGATGTCCTTTGGAATCAAGGAAAATATTTCCAGAGGCAAATATGGGTTCAAGACAAGCGACTTTGCAACTTGACTGTCCCACATTTGGCTGACTGCTTATGTCAATCATGTTTACTTTGTACAAGTTTTCATTTTTACTTCTGACTTTTTTCCAACTACTGCGATAAAAGATTAAAGAGGTTGGGCCTTCTCAATTGTTTGGAAGACGACCACCTGAAGAATTATTTTTTATATCCCCATCTTCTGATGAGAAACATTCTTGTTTTGATGACGTACTGAAAATTGTCAATGTTTTCGCTGACCAAATTTAGCTTTTCTGTAAACCGCATGCACTGAAACAGTGTTGACTGAAAAAACTTGAAGTCTTGAATGTCGCGTTTGAAGCAGACTAGCCTGGAAGCTTCACCATGACACGAGTTATCTAGGATGTGATTTTTTAAATATTATATTTCTTATATTGGTCGTGAGTGTATTGCGGTTAATTTGGATCAACGTGCAATAGCAATCATTTGCTAGTGTTTACAAACCCACCACCAAATGCATTATACTTTTAATTTCACTGAGTGTTACGGTCCTAAACATAAACCCCACTATACGTGACGAAAGAATCTGGAGAATTATTACTGGTGGGTTTCAGTCGTGAAACAATGCTTCCAATGAAAGCATGCAAGTCGACGTTAACGGTTTCCAGAAACTAAAACAGCCATTAAAGGTATCAATGAATTCAACTCTTTTGTTAAACATTGCACCCTAGAATGAAAGGTGCGTCTATCTGCCTGGAAACATTGGACATCTGCTTCATAGTTGATGAAGCTCTAGTGCATATCTTTGAAGGCACAAAATGTATTCGGACTAATATCCATCTTTGGGTGGTCGAAAAGTTGACACTTAGGCTACGCGTCACAGGTTAGCATTTTGCAAACTTTCACTTCGATGCAATTCAGCACTTCTGATCAATTAAAACGCCCGTTCTTTCTGTGTGATGAAGTGCTGAATAGCCCGAAATTAACGAATTTTCACAAAACTACTTGCTTTTGTTAAGGCCTATATTGATTTCGATTTGCAGAGTTAACGCTGCAAACAAAATGGGTCTTCAGATAAGATAGCACCGCACAGCATTCTTTTCACTATTAAAAACTGCCAGTGAGTGGAAAAATCACGCAGATAAGCCAAGCCGTTACATTTAGGCCGAACTTCGTTTTGCGGGGAGGGACTGGGTACAAAATGTATATTGCTGATATTAAGATCACTGACACACAAAAAAATAGTCACAGCCGTTCACATGTATGTACGATACAAATATTTACAATATCAAATTGAAAAAATCAGCGATCGCATGCTAAGGCAATGTTATTTCATTTGTAACTTCCTCCATATTTCAGAACCACCTTCAAAGTAGATCAAAACCTGGCGGAATGTCCAGTGTTCTCACGGAGGAACTGGGAAAAACGTCGTGTTTTTTTGTTTGCGGAGGGAAGTACTTCAATTTATGTTTGTCGCTGGATTTAAAAATATGTGTTGTGATACCTGTCCTTGTGTTTTGTGAATCACCTTGGGTAGTTGGCCTTCCGAAACCATAATTTAAATATGTCAGCTACACTAGATGAAATACCTGATGCGTGAGGCAGAATATTCTTCATTTTAAGAAGACGTTAGAATTTATGTTAGCCTCCTTTCTGTGACCTTATGTATAAGTGGCATCCTTTGAAAAATGTCAGTAAACCTGAATCATCCAAACAATCCAAACATAAATAAGACCAGCTTATCAGCAGATGTGTGACGCATTTTCTCAACCAATTTGTGCTTTAAAGCAACCGGTGCTCGCGTTTTTATTCCTTATTTTATGTATTAGGTAGGCTACGCACAATACAGTCATTTATAAACCATATTTATATGGTGCAGTTTTTTCATGTATCACAGGTACATTTATTTAGAATGAACAAATCATAGTGAAACATTTAGAACACAACGAAAATATTTCCGACGCCTATATGTGTGTATGTATATGTATGTATGTATGTATGTATGTATGTATGTAAAATTAATGTGATGCATTGGTGTAAAACGCGTAGCACTTTAGTTACTTAGCATACTCAAAAGAAAACGTTGGGTATGGAAGCATGTATTTCGACTAGGGTTTATCTACAACGTATGAAATTCAATTAGGTTTGTCAGCGCTTTTATGTTTTTGTGTATCAGTCTACATCCGATATGGAACGCAGACAAATGAAGTAACAGAGTGGTATTCCAGTATTTGGGTTCTCTCATTTAATCGCCTTTTTACATAGGGCAACATCAACGCCAAAGACAGCGGTATTCACACCTTGGCAACTTTTTAACACCAGATGTTTCTGATGACCACTGTACTAGTTGAACGATTGATTTGGAATGAGGCAAAGAAAAACAGTTTGATTAGGCAATCATGATTTCCTAGATGTTCCGGAAGCTTTTGTTACGTTTGACATGTGCAATTTGTCTGGAAGCCAAATATCCGATGCTTTCATTTACATGCAGCTACCATTATACAAATTGCACGGGTACTAACACACAGTTCATAGTGTCGGTAGCGCTATGGACCATGACGGGCCAGAGATTGATCGAACAAAATGGTAAAGTTGTTTGACGGCGGTTCAGCATATTAGGCAAACTAAGTACACATCAGGGAACCGTAAAATGGATATCCCTTAGGGATGATTATCCCGCGTGAGGCTAGTATGTGCCAACTAGAAGAACAACAATCTGCTAAGCTAAGAAAGACTGTTAATGCAAGGCAAGAACATTAAGGAAGAATTATTCAGCCTTTCGCCTATACTGTAGAATAACCAGAGACAGACAAACAGGGGCATTATTCAGGAAATGTCACAAATATAAATCAGGCAAAAATCAGGTATCCGCAAGAATCACCTTATCTTTAGAAAAATTGATCAGTCCATGTAGTTCACACAGTTCCGAACAGAGTATTGAAAACCATCGGACTGAACAATAGGAAGTACTAAACGCCAAGATGTCTACTACCACCCTATTGTCATAAATGACTACATTGATCTTTCTATCAATAATTCTGAATGATTGATTTTCTTCTCTAAAGTTTCTCCTTGAGCTCAACGATGCACTCAGGCTAAACGGACAATCATTCGTTGCATTCTGAAACAGGAAGTGAGGAATCATGCACTTGAACTCGCTAATTTACATCTATATCAAAATGTGTGCCGCTGCAATACAACTCGTTTCAGATTCCTGGAAAGTGTCTTTGGAACTCGTGCATTACGTCCAAACAAGTTTCAAAAACGTGAGCACTGCAAGAGAGACAATGGCTACTCCAAAATTTTTCTTGTTAAGATGCAAGTAAAAAGGTCAGAACCATGGGTTTTGGAGTTTTCTGCTGCAACGAAAATCCATCCTCTTATTATTATACCTTAGATTTGCATTCATTGGACTCAAAACTAGCACTTGATTGAACAGTCTACCGGGTGGTTGGATTTACTCTGTTCTTCTGCAGTCCAATTAATTTTCGTGAAGCTTTGGGTCGGATCAGCGAAGCACCTCAAGGACTGTGATCCTCTGTTTTCTTATGAACTCCACTTTCATACGTTTCACTCGAACATTTCAACATCTCGAATGGTATAGCAGTTGAGTTAAAAGAGCAATATATAAGTCAAGTTGCTTACACGAAATACTTTATTAAACTTGGGAAAAATTTTGACACGTGATCTACACTTCCAAAGTTATGCTGAGCATGCAAACAACAATCATATTTCATTTTTCTGTAAAATGCACCGTTCAGGTGCATTTTATGGTTAGTCCCTCGAAACCTAATATCAATCAAGAACACCGTCCTGAATGACCCTTTGAATGAGATATCTCCCACGTTAAGTTAGCCACTTTAGTTTGTTACATATTTAGCGGTCGGTCATCATCCAGGAAATAATAACTAGGCACAAAAATGTGACGCTTTTAAAGATTCCTTCAGGAACAAGGACCGTATTGCTGCACACGCCCCTGTTATCGTGATGTTGCAGACTTATTTATTTACAAAGTACGTGCATGGATCATAATGGCTCAAACCTGCCACAATCCAGCGTAACCAAAATTGAATAGTATTTCAGCACAGCATAATCCTCGACAATGAAATGACTTATGTACCGTTTGCTTTTGCCCGTGTTGCACTTCCAGCTCCAAAGGGAGCTGGAATCCTGAAAACTACACCGAAGGCATGGCGCGCATTGACGAAAGAAACCAATATTGGATTTGTATGTACTCTGATGGAATCCTCAGTGTCAGCTGTACATACAATGCGGCTTACTAGTTCCTAGTGTAACGTGCAAGGAAATCGGGTTTTACTTTCTTCTTTCTAATCTGTGTGTGAGCCGGAAACATCAGAAAAGCACAAAGACTATTGATCAGGGTATAACGGTCGCTTCTGGTGGAATGTGATGACCAAGTATTGTGTGCACCAGATAAAAGACATTGCAGGCACCATCAAAACCTCTAGGAATTGAGTCGAATCGATGACTCAGTTCATAAAAAGTCCATATACGCAGCTTGAAGAATGAACCCCATAAATTTCCACAACTTTATGAATACAAAGCGACAAAATTCTAAGCACGGAGTAGCGTGCTTCGAATTTTCCCACATTTGTGTACAGCACCCGGTTGGATCACAAACGAATATTGTATAGCTAACAGTGCTTCAACGCACTAAAAATCAAAAAGATCGAAAATTACGTGTAAGCAATAATCTTTCATTGTTCTTATGATGAATAGTGTAAGCTTGATTATTTCACGTTGCAAATCAGATATCACAGAAGGGAGACAAAGTGAATCTGTCGAGTAGCCAAATTTCCATCACTGTGCAGAGCGCTGCTGCGCGGATAATAAATTCACATCATGTATTAGTGAAAAATTCAAACAGACACACAGATGGAAACCGAGGAACATTTGTGCACCTTCGATGTGGACACAAACGACGTTGTATATGGCAACCTCCATTCGGTGACGCGTTTTCTAAAAGGTTTTAGTGGCAAGGGATAACTCATTCTTTGATGATAACCATACTTGAATCATTCAAGTAAATTGTGCAATTTTCTATCTACTTTGTATTTTTTTCTATTTTCTTCATGAAAAATAGATTTACTTGCAGCTCTGATATGCGTGCCAGTCAAGAGTTCCGGTGTGACTCACTCACGAACGGCTATTACGGATTCACCTGCTTTTTTGCATGAGGTCGGGTATAACCGATTTTGCACAAAATTTCAGTTTTAAATAAGCCCGCTGTCATCCTGACTCGTTTAGCCTAGGCTAAATGAAGAAATATAATAGTATAAAGATGGGACTACAATTCAATCCTCTTGAGCTTGCTGTTGGCAGACCTAATGATAAGTTCTTTCCGACTCTAGAGCTAAGCAGATTCCTCGTACTCTTTGGGTCGCATAGCAGCTAGGTGGGTAATGTCCGTGTACACACAGAAAAAAGTATCAGTTTAACTGGAAACTTCAGCAAGATCATCTCATTTCACAGAAATAGAAAATGTTTCTTGAACTTTAAAAGACGGTTTGCTAAACATTCCTGACGCTGCTAATCTGAAAATGCAGACAAAATGATGCAGTGAAATGTACTTAAAAGACAAGACAGCATGTTTAATTTTCTTGGTTGTAAAACCCTACATAATGGCAAAATCCAATCAAATGCCTGACTGAAAAAAAATTGAAACTACTTATTTACGACATCATACGATAGAAAGTGCAACATGTGAAGCTCAGAATCTGACACCTTGGTTTCCTGGGCATCAAGATTTACACCTTTTGCAGATGAATTCAGAAGCGTATCCTCAAAAAATATATACATCAAATACGAAGCCTGCTGATCAGAGAAATACTTACCAGGAGACAAAAGCGTTGCACGAATACAATATGCATGAATGTAAATTTGTAACTGAGATATAGCTCCAGTCCTCTTATCAGGATCCAAAAGAAAAACAAATCTCCAAACACTTTAGATAGCTGCTGCATGTACTAATTGGTGCGCTGGTGTTAAAAATCATATTCTGTCATCATACACGTGATATGCTGCAATAAGTCGTCTCTTCAGTACGTAAATCTATTCCAGCCTTCAAAAATTTAGGCTGACAGTGATCCTGTAAAGTGCGATCCCGTCAAACTTGGCCAAAACCGCCCACATAGCCGATAAGAAATGTACATTCCAACTAGAAAATTATGTCACGAGCACTAAAGGACGAAAAGCCACTGATCGGCATCAGACCGTGTAAATCAGGCCTCTGTAATAAAAACACCTGTTCTGTCCCTAAAATTGTATTATCCTACGAACTATTCTGGATCTAGTTTGGCTGTAATGCAAACCCACTGTCTCCGTGTCCGTAAATGTACCCGACGGTGCACGTGAATTCTGTCTGGATTCACACAAATTTTGGATGAATTCGATGAAGTGGACAATCTTTGAAAACAAATTGTGTTCACCAAGTTCATGTTCTCTATCACACGTTCACCATACGCAAAGGAATCTGTGAATAATGTGATGTGTATGTAACAAATTGAGAGCCTTCCGACCACTATCATGGAAAATAGTAGACCAGTAGCCGAAACTGGTGTTTATCCTCTAAAATACACAAAGGATGAAACTCCGAGTAAAAAGATGAAGTAAAGGAGTGGTTGAGAGTTCGTTGCAGAGAGAGACTTGTATCCATAAATTTAACACCCACGAAAGAGGTGAATGCGCCATTCAAAGCCACCAAAATAAGCACAGTTTGGCGCATTTTGATGGCCTTATTCCTTAGTCATTTGTGTGGGGAATATCCAAACAATCCCTTAATCGAAGGCTTCTTCTAAATCAAGGAAACCCGTCAGAACTGGTTGGCGCGATGCGACGCTGTTCCAGGATTTGACGCATTGTGAAGGTGTAACCATTGACCTAATAACTGGTTGGTGCTCCCGGATTTGCGTCACGCAGTAGATAAGACTCTGTTCAATCTTTTAACTGAAGTGGGCTCAGCTTTCAAAATCATAAAATGGATTGCATCAGGAAACGACTGTGGCTGTTTTAAAACCAGGTGTTTCCGAAAGACCAAATGCTGAGTGCTTTGCCACGTGCGTGGCGGTGGTCATCTCATAGAGAATTATACCGAGTATGCAGATAAAAGTCAACAACAACTTCCATATCTGATTAACGTCAAAGCTAAAAACCCTGCTACAGCACGGGTAAATCTTACACCATTAGCGTTGGAGCAGTGATTTGGAGCACTCCAGCTGCAATGTAGGTCTCCAAATCCACAACATTGTGGTTTAGCCAAGTTCCTCCAACCGCACGCACACCATGCCTAAGCCGGTATTCAACATCTCTTTTGGCTGCTCCCTGCCATGCGTTTGATGGGCTGCATCCAGCAACAACAACGATTGTTCCGAAATCTAACATTCATCTGGTTGACCATCAGAAACATCCATCGTATGAATAGCTGTGCTTAACTCCACCGAGTTCACTCGACGATGCTGTCCTTAAAGGTTTGCACTGGTCACTTTGACAAAATTATTTAACTCGTGAGTCAGACACTTTTCGATGGCCACTGGCCGCTTATTACTGTGGTCAGCATGGAACCACGGTTGTTTATCGATATGAGGGCGCCAGGTAGTCCCATGGCGTGTACTGTGGCTGAACCCAGCACTACTAAGGCATTCAGTAAGAAGCCGCAAACGCGGACCGGTATTGCCACTTGATCTTGAGTTCACGTTGGTACTGAAACCTAGCTACGTCTCTGCTAAACCGGGACGTTACATATGTGTATGTATATCGACGGCAACCTCTAAAACATCGGAAACCCTCGTGCTGTGTAGAAGAGCGTTTAGTTCCCGATGAAAAGTGTCGTTGGTTAGATCAGAGCCACAGTTGCTTGTTGCATATCCGACGAAAAACGGGGAAATTTCAGGTAGTCAGTTCCTATGAAATTTGACATTCCACTGATGCAAACCAGTGTTTTTTGCGTATCGAGTTAAGTAAGGAGAGTGTACGTTCGAATCCCAAATATTTATCCACACAACAGTGGCCTAATTTAGCGTATGCTGAATTGGTTGAAGTGCGTACTTAGTTGGTTCTAAATAGAGAAAGTTCTTTGTGTGGGATTACCATATTTAGTTCTTGGGCGTGAGTTTCCGCGACGCGTCCAATTTCAACCGATCTGATATCCCGAGCGCATGACAGAAAACCTGTTGACGAAGTTGTTCGACAAACTCGAGGCAAGCAGGTCCGAGCATCGGAGGCAAAGTGGTGGATGCTCACTTTTATTCACTTCTTTGGATACAAGGTTGAATTGCCTGTGGGTGTAAGCTAGAGGATATTGGTCGTCGGCGCAGTTAGTCCGAATTGCTCTGGACCAGTTTACGCTTTCTACAGAACAAGCGAAATATCATTTCTGACGTTATCATACAACGTTAATCTGGTGAGCAACTTCTGGTTCAAAGTTCTATACCGCTGACGATGCATGCAAATATTCTATGGTATGGTGCCCCAGCTCCGCCCTCGCATCTGATGGAACGTGAAGTTTATTACGGTTATTTAGGAACCGCTTTGTGCCATAGTCAGTGAAGATCCAAGAATGTTCAGTTTTTAAAGTCTATGTCCTTATGAGATGTTTACTTTCCTGTCTAACGAATTGTAACTGCTTGGTTCGTGTCTACTAATAAATGACCTCGCAGAGAAAGACTTTCCACTTTTCACTCGTACCTGCGTCATTCATACATCTATGTGGATCGGGATATTTCCAGGGTGTGGATCTAGGCGGGAGGAGAAAATTGGCCCTTCATTTGAAGTCTTTCAGTCAAAAGCCTGAATGAAAAGCAAAGAGTGGATGACCTGGGGATACATGGACACAGTATTTAGATAGAAAGCCGCCGGACGCACTCCACCATTAATCATGCTGGACCAGGCGTCCGCACTTGAACAGCCTATTTCCACTGACAGGCCTGGTAATAAAGACTTTGTAAATTTCGCGAGGATAGCCATCAACACATCTCAGTATGTCACTGATTCAAATACGCCATTACATCATAACGAAGGCCCGTCAACTTCTAACACAATTTGGCGGCATATTGCGTAGACCGGATACTGGGGTCGGAATCTCCCATAATTTGGACCAAAAATGACGCAAGGAACAAGATATAAATCGTGCCTAATCTTTCCGTTGGATTCTGCAGTTTCTTGGTCTTGGTAGATGGTATGGACCGTTGGCAATTTGAATATACCATATTCGCATACCGTGTTGATGGCGCGGATGAGGAAAAAAAGATATTATCCAAAAAACTTTCAGCTACTATTTCTCTCAGTGGTGATGACTACAAAAATGTAAGAAAGGCTCCTTCTTTCGTGAAAATCATTGTGCAGCTACATATAATTCGTCAATGTTGTGGAAAGTATCTTCTGCCAATTTTAGATTTGTCCCATTCTAAAACATCATGCACTCTAAACGACAGATTCACCCGAATAATTTTCAACTCCAAGCTCTTAACCAACCTGTTTTGAAGGCCGGATAACCGACCTCCTTATAATTGGATTACATTCGGTGGTGATAGCACTGTGTAATGCGGTGTGTAGTGCCAACCATTCCATATTGTGAGAACGTTTGTGCAGTTTAAGCCAAACCAGCGAATTAAACACGCAATTTGTAAGTAGATTTGTGCAAGTCGGGTGAATCTGTCGACATTATAGTGCATATTATACGAAGAACTATTCAGCCGTTCTTCAACGCTTCGATCTTTGACATTTGTTATGACTGGTACTGGGAACTTGAATAAGGTTTTCCACCTAAATTTTGTTATTGAATATGATCGTTTGTTATTGTCTCAATTAACACTATCAGATATTAGATGGTTTGTAAAAATAACTTGATAACCATCGGCGGTAGCACTGTAGGCATATTGGTTTGCCCAACTAGAGCTCGAGCTCCAATAAACTGGTTAGAAAACTGCTATCATCAATGTATTCCCCCAAGCGCACATTTATTGCGTTCTCTGCTAGTTTAGGCTGTCGGTAATATATTCTGTATGAATCCACCAAAAAATCTGCGAAAACAAGTCAACAGCTTTCTGCGTTTCAAGTCAATATTTACTGATACTTAGCCACACAAGTTCTAAGCAATATTGCTTATTTGGAATAAGCTACATATTAGTGAATTCGGAACGTACCTGGTGGTGGTGACCCATTTTCTGCTAGTAATTTTTGAGTTAGCAGTCCGATTAACAATTCAGTTTTGACAAATGGATGATAAAACTTGCATGCATGACTCTCAAAACCATGCTTGTTGCGTTTCACTATGCCTTCTTTTTAACAGCCCAGTGTAACTGCACCTGGGACCACATGTGTATACTGATTATTATTAGGTGACCCTTATAGCTTTAGTTGAAACTGGAGATATCTACTCAGTCATTCTTCCTGTGACTCACAGATCACCCAACAGGCTCAGCTACTTCGGACATGCTGGCGCAATTTTTTAAGCCAAGGATTTCACGTGCGAATTATACACGATCTTCTGACAAACAACATTGAGTAGAAGGGTATAAAACTTGCCGCGAGTCTGATATTTCCGTTACGATCAGACCTTTTATAGCTAATATTTTTGTGGAACTAATACCGACGGGTTATTCTTCCTCAGGTGGGGTGATCAAAATATTTTATCGTGACACGCTTAGAAGATAGATACACATGAACTCCGAAATACCTTGCACAGTTATATGTATCACCGAATCAGCACGTTTAGGAATTGCCGGAAACAAACACTTGTAGACACAACGGTCTTGATATAAACCGCTCCTGAGAATGATCACACATTTGGTCGGCAAAAGAGCCCTAAATTGAATTAATAGTGGTGAAGTAGGTTACTGTGGACATCCTCTATTTATCCCGATCTACGATCCCTCGTAAAGCACGTTCAAATGTAAGTGTAAGTTCTGTCTACACGGACTCCCACCTATAGAATTTCCGTTTTCTAACTAGGACGAACCGACCTCATTTCCTGCTATTTCTGTTTAATAGTACAAGAATGAGCACGCGAAGCGTGTTTTTTGCCTGAAAGCTTCAAATGCCAATGTGTGTAATAATCTGTATCTATGAGCTCGGACCAACTAATATTAATAAATGATATTACTACTGCTGTTTGTAATAATGCCTAAGCACTTTGTCGCAGCGACGGTAATTTTCCAGTGCTGCACTTGAGTTTTCAGGTCGACTACTTTTTGAGTTCATTCTAGTCGCCTAAGTATCTACATGTATTGTGAATGTCTTTCTTCCTTTTATTTCGGTAATTCTAAAGGTGTAAGCACACGTTAGTTTGCTGGGTTTTTATTCGTTTGACTGCTTTGTTCTGTCAAATGAGGTCTCTTAATAGCAAAACTAAAGTGCACATTTTGACTAAAATATTGTATTGCATCATTGCTCACAGACAAAAATATGCGGGAGCAATTGGTGAGAACTCCTCATTCATGTAGAATAATATTGTAAACTTACCAAGAACGGTTATGGGTAGACCTGGTTTACGAAGAAGAGTATGAATTGCACACATCTGTTAACCGCGTGGATGACGAATTTCAGTGGTACAGGTAATATCGGCATGGTGTGTGCTTTTGCATGGCGGAATTATGTCTATTCAGTTGTGTGTGGTGCAAAGCTATTGCACAAAAACCGGATAACTGGTGTGACTATATCTTGAAAACTTCTTGTTAGATGACATAGATAAATGTATTACATTATACAGTTTCGGGCTTTTCACTTTTACTGCCGTCCCGCCCGCCCTATCAGGAATTTTGAGCAGCTTCACAGCTGACAGACAGAAGACTCTCTCCTATGTCTTCGCTGTAACGTCGGTGAAAGACATGAATTCTGCCCCACACATTAGGTGGTGACGTATGTACTATTTTGAATATAATTCACACGGTTTTTATCCTGCATTCCTTCTACCAGTGAAAGTTGTATGGGAAAACGATACCAATGTATGCAAAATTGATACTAACTATGGCTGCAGCACAAAACTTCCGTTTTCTAGTGCGGTGAGAAAACCATAATGTACCCTGAAGAACCCGGACGATTGCTGTGTCAGATTGCCGTATTTCTATGCGTTTTAGCCTTAGATTATGTTTGCTCCTGCATGAATGACATTGGATAAAAATGGTACACAGCAGTTCGTATTATTATGTCCGTCATGGTTATAAAAGGTTTTACTGAAATTCAATTTGGTAGCCCCATTAAGCAACAAGATTGCCAGCTTTTTCCACCCTACATTTGAAGTGCAAAAACAGATGCAATTGCTTGCTTTTACTCACTTTTTTTTATACAAGTCTGACCTACGTATCATGCGGTGCATTTGTGGTAAACAATATCTGTACCTGCGCCATTCATACATCCATGCGATTTGGGATATTACCAGTGGATATATCTTGGCAGGAGGAAAAAGTGGGCCATCAATCGTAGCCCTTCACTCGAAAGCCTCAACACAAAGCGAAAGCAGGATGGCGTGGATTTAGCAGAGTGCCGTAGCATTTAGATAGAAAGTCGCCGGACACATAACAGCATTAATCATGCGGGACCAGGCGTCCGCATTAATCTAACCTCTTTACGTTGACAAACCTGATAATGACGACTTTGCGAAGATCACGCATGTAGCTGGCGGCACCTTTCAGTGTTTCTTGGATGCAGCTACAATCATTACTTCTTAAGAAGACCCAGTCACTGTGGCTTCTAGCAACAGAATTCAATTTCATGAAGCTTAGATCAGATAGTGCAGCCGAAAGCTCCCACACTCGATATCAAATATATCGGAAGTTCTTAGGTGGTTACTTGTGCATATATTAAAGCCAGAAAATTTTTGGGGGAAATTGTTGTGCATTAAAATGTCTTCCTGCCATTGTTTGCCTTTGTCTTTGTTCGCTCCTCGAGATGTACAGTCATTGATCAAATTTGCCTTTCTGGTTTAAACTGGGAGAGGAAATTCTGCATTTTTGTTCCAGTAGCCCCAATGATTAGGTGATTGTCAAAGTTATACGCACTACCAACAGCATAATTTCAGCAACATCGTCGTTCTGTGTAAACCGGACACTGTTTGTTCATGCCCCCGACGTTTATGATAATCCTCTGATTAAGACAAGTCTTATTGGTGTAGGGGGCACTCCTATCTAGGGAGTTTACAATTTTACTTCTTGATGAGTGACAATGATAGATGTTGCAAAGGTCTGTTGGAGGACCGAAAGAAAATTTTGAGTTTAGTAGGTAGATGGCGTAATTAAGCGCTTAAACGCTTCCGAAATGACCGAAATCTCTAAACTAACCAAACGAATTATAGTGCAAAACCAGAATCTTATCTTCAATTGTCGAGCTTCAGGATAACTTTTGCCTGTGGTGACTTGTTCAAATTGCATCTAATTTGAACCCTCCAGTGGGACATTGGCAATCTTATGACAGTTAGATATTGTAAAATATTTATCCGTCATTTATTGGCCTTTAACATGAATTCATATGTTATGGTGAATGAGCAGTATCTTTTGAAAATAGCTAACAGCTGTGGTAAGGCATCCGTGTGGAACGCGGTTCTTAAGGGCGATAAGGCAATAATAAAACTCTCCAGGAAAATTTGAAGTGAGTAAGCCGGAATTACTCACAAAAAAGGCTTTGCCGGTGATTATGACTCGGCATCCTTGAGAACCTTAAGTTGCAGACGCCATAGTTTCTACAGCAGACTCACCTAAGTAGGTTAGTCGTGCTAGGGATTGGTGTAATGGGGTAAACGACTAACTAATCGTGCGACTGGTAGCTGCGTAAGCAGTTTAAAGAACGGTCTTTGCATGTTGGAGCTGACTGTGAAATAATTCAATCGCTTCGCTTGATTGGTGGATATGTAAACAACGTCCAGGGTGCTTAGGAAATGACTGTGATGCTGACTTTTAAAATGGCTGTATTTTGCGTTTGAAAGCACAGTTCGTGTTTGACAATAAAACACTATGCGCGCTTCTCCTTTCCTCTGTTTTAGCATGTCAGTCATTAAACCGGTTACTCGCTATGTCTCACCTTCCTTGAAACCGTGCAAAATGCCAGTCATGTTAGACTGAGCTAGAAAGGCTAGTATCGGTTTGAATGTGGCGTGTTTAAGTTTCCGACGCAATGTAAGAAATTGTCCCGTAGAAACTTCTTACAGAAGGCGTTATGGTGTAAAACATTTGCAGATATTCTAGCCTAAACAGCCTTACGTCTACCCTGTTGATATGGATACACTACTGAGTTCGCGTTGAATCAATCAATTACGGATATTCTGCAACCGGGTCACTTTTGTTGTGCATTAGGAATATCATTAGTCAACTTGCTAAAGATGAAATTCAAGTAATCTGTCAAAGCGTTGTAGACTTTAAAAAAGCCCCTTTTTTCCCCTTTTGCTCCATCTACAGATGTTGAATTTGTGAGCAAATTCCTCTTGCAAGACATCTGTGCTTTGACCTTGAATCCACCACTCACTCCAATGGGTCGTGTGCCGACTAGTTTGTTGAATAATTAGAGATTCAGATAAAAACTAGATTTCTGGCCTTTTGTGAGCACTTCTTGTTATACAGAAGCAGAAATAGAAATCTATTTATCAAATTTATTGTCACCACAAATTCCAAATCAGTTACGAGCTAAGAAATGAAGCACAATGATATAAGCAAACTTTCCCTACAGTTTCACGCTTTGCTCCAGTTTTCCTTGCGTTAGCCATGGAGAAACCTCACATTATTTATTTGAAGATACAAAAACCTAACATCGTAGAAATTTCACCAACCTCATAACTATCATCGTATCAAGCAGCAAGGAAAAGCGGAAGTATTTGTTTTACTGATTATGTGTTTGGTCATAATGTTTGCCAGTTTGTTTTATCTTTTGTTAATTCTCCTTCGAATGACTGCACGCTGACCATAAATGTTGTTTAATTATTTGCGTATCTCCTACAGGCACCAGAGGTTAAACCTTGTCTTGCCTGTTTTCACCTTCGATATCAGTTGACGGACATTAAACAGCGTCGGATTGATAAGCCTGAAGGCTTTTATACCGGATTTGTTAGCGTAGGAAAGCATCGCGAGTATGCTTATGCACCACAGCATGCTTAGGAAGTTGGTATTTATGTGGAACACTTCAAAGGGTTTCCTCCAAGTGGCGGCGTTCTACAAGGATGTCAACTTTCTTAGGTATTGTTTAGCTACATAACGAACGTGGTAGTAAATATGGCAACAAAGAGTCTGAAAGACGCTGGTATTCAAATAAATGTGACAAAAGTCTCTCTGGTTTGAGTGCGTGGAGTGCATTTTCCGTTTCGCCAAACGAGGATGCAGCGCACACGCAACCAAAATGCTTCACAAATACAGTGCGTGCAACAACATAAGTCACACAAGGCTTGGTCAGGTGCCACTCTAGAAAAACAATAGTACATCTATATTTGTTTTGTTAAAAAACGGTGACAAATCATGGGACCATCGTATGCCTGTTGTGACTGTTTTAGAGTTGATTTTCCTAACTCCAATTTATGTTCATGCGCTGAATTTTTCCCTGATACACACGAAAACTACTAGTGAGTCTGTCTCTAATGGATTACGCAGCAACCGGCTTTGAAAAACGAAACTATGTAGCACTGGTCTTTTGAAATGTTTTTACATCCACGAGCATTGTAAGTGACTGGATGAAGGAACAAAGTCCAGTTCACTCTGTCCACTTTTCGAACATATTTTTCGGCATACAGTACCTCCCAGCAACCGACCATCTGGATGGATGTCAGGACAACCACATTAACGTCTGCAAGTGTTCTCGAGAAAGTTGCTTTCAAAAAGCACGTAACGTTGTTTACTACCAGCCTTTCTGTTTGATCTACGTTCCAATCATGGTCAGTTTGTCAAACGACATATATAGTATACACGATGAGATTCAACATTGAAATTATTCTTGAAAGACCCTCCATTATAAACAGATCACTGTATAAATGAAACAATCCGCAGAGGTTATGTGTGACACAACATTCTCCACACTATTCTTGTTCCCTAAAAATCATCTGTAGCGAGCAGAATGGCTGTGTTTTTATCGAAATTTAACGTCGTTAATCAGCCCAAAGTCAACGCAAACCGAGAAATATGGCTATACCTTCATGCTTGTTCCTGTCACAATCATTCAACGATTCACATCAAGAACTAGGTTATTCCAGTAGACATTTTTACCCAGATGCAAAAAGTCGAAAACAGCTGCTCAAATCGTGCGTAGAATAATTTAAAAATCTGGAAACTTTGTTTGACATAATTTAAAACACGCAAGTTGAAACTGTACGATATAGCTGTTCTACCACCCCGCAAATATGCATATAGGTAAAAAGCGATTTAGAGAAAGAGTTCAACTGCAACATAGTTAATCAGTGACACCAGTGGCTAAAATATTTCAGAACTAGAGTCACTCCGACGCGAAAGTTTGATAGGTCGTTTTAGGAGCATCTAGTTTTCAAGTGTAGAGAATGAAATTTTAGTGGAGTGTTGATTGTTGTTGTTGATGAATTGATCTTTATAACTCAGCTGAATTGGTTGCGCTTCCATTATTTGAATGATAATTTCACCAATTGACTAAAATTAAACTTCGAAAAAAATTATTTATAAGTTCCACTAACTAGACGATATTAAAGCATGCGAATTTACCATGTATTTCAATTAAATAATGTGGTCATGATAAAATGCGTCTGATAAAGGCAAGTTGTTTAGGTTCAAACATACGAAACAATTGAGACACTTCTCTTCACACTTTCACAACGCCGTGGTAGCTCCTTTACTTTTTAAACCAAGGTCACTAAAAATTCTTGACTTTTTTGACACACATGATAAGGGGCAAACTTCAAACAAAACGTGCGGTAAACATTTGCTTCATGTATTCGGGCAAGCTTAAGCAGGCTAACGCTGGCAGTGTTGTAAATACGTCTGCAATAAAATGTTTGGCTTGAAATGAAATTTAATATTACGCCAAAGAATACGAAAGTTGGGCACCCTCACTGTGCTCCCAAAATGAGAAAATTATCGTTGATTTTTGCAGATCTTTTACGCCTAATGCAATAGACTGGTTTGTTTGGTAGTACAAAAGTAGCTTTTGGGTGCATTCGGCTGATGACAATGTTCTGAGACGATGTTGTCCTCGAGGCGCAGCCGGACGTGAAATCAACATGCAGACTTTATTACCCGTGGATCCCCTTGTGTTACACTTGGTTTCGGTCCAAAATGTGTCTAACTGCCAATTCGACATACTGCAGTTACCACAGGATCGATTCTCCGAAGGCGGTGGGGTTCGTGACAATTTGTTTAAATGTCAAGAAGATGAAATCCCCGCGAGCCGAAGCCCAGTAATCCATGCAAAACAAATCAGCGATGCCAGTTCAAAAATACGCATTGAAAGTTACAGCACGCGTTACAATATAGCTCACATGCATAAACGTCTAGCCAGACGGATTTGTCTCCCCCTCTAATTTAAGGCAGGTATTCAAAAGAGGGTTGTGAGAGTTTATTTAACATTGATTTCAACCAACCAAAAAAATTCAGGTTGAGGACTACGTCAAATATATCTTACAGAGTGTATGTTTAAAAAGTCCGACTGCAAAATAAAAACCTAATGAAGTCTGCGCAACCGCAGCCTGCTTATTCTGGACGTCATCTTACTATTTGGGATGTCACGATTGTAGTTCATTTCGTTTAAATTAATTCACAAGGATTCATCAAATCTGAACTTTTGAAATAGGCCAATTAGAAGCAAAAATTGATTTAATTTGGGTATTTTAACAATTGCCTTATTAGCATGCGTGAACTTTCGGAATCTGACGGGTTAAAACACACTTAGGAAGCTTGGTGTGTTAGCGAACAATAAAGCATTTGAGGGATTTGCAACCCTAATGTTGAGTAAAAAACCTGATTCCGAAGTTATATGCCAGTCACGGTAGTGCCAAAGATAACACATGAACATTTTGTATTAGCATAAACTTTCTCTGGTTCTTGAATTCTTTTCTGTGACTAATCAGCATTTCGAACGTAGGTAGTAGTTGGCCGAATGGAACATAACGATTTTTCACCTAGTTTTTGGATTGAGAAGTCTGTATTTTTAACCCTTGGGTGTGTAACACTTCAGCTGAACGGATGAATACACCAAATAGTTTCTTTTTTTCTCATGCATAACTTGTCCTTCTGAAAGATACCGCACATTTGCTCAGAACTGTTTCTAACTCAAAATTACTCAACTCTAAACATTCAATCCAAAATTTATTTCCGCTCTTGGGTTCAGTCCCATCTTGCGGAATTCATCGTGATATTCATTCAACTTTACTTGGAATTGAAAATTGAGCCATAACTCTTTCCTAGACAGTGTTTTTCTTGAACGTCGGAAAACAAATCGAGTGACATGAAACACACAAGGAGGAATAGTTGACAAACGTTTAAAAAAATCAGGAAACAAGCCTTATAAAAGGCTTTTCAGAGGGCATAAGCAACACAGGAGTGCATAACGTAACGCTAAAGCCTGTTTATCTACATCAAGACCCTAAAGTGATTCAGAACAAAGCCGAACCTCCCAGTTACCACTGTCCATCACACTTGCACGGGTAGGCACACGTTCTGCTCGACATGAAGCGGTGATCATAACCTTGACGTTGGACCGTACCAGTGGAATTAACAGTTTATTTGTTAGCTTAAGGTAAAATTTTCTGGTGAAGAATGGGTCTTTTCCCCATGGGAGAACGCGAGTTTGCTACACTGTAAGTCGGACACTCGTGGCTAATTGTCACAATGTGTAACTACTAGCAAAAGGTCGCTGAAGTTTCGTGAGATACGCATTTCTACTGATTCGCCGAAAGATGAAGCAGTGGCAAGGTGCTCCGCCGTTTTCAGCGGACTGCTGGAAAGAGACCTCATTATCAATAAAGGATAGATTCAGCTCTTATCAATGTCTGGTAACATTACTCTATCTCCGGAAGGCCACAAAACTTGGATGTGCACATATTACATTACATTCAGATATAAGCTACTTCCTTCCGACACGTAAGAACACCATGTAAAACTTCGTTGTCCCTCATCTAGCCGACCCGATGACCTCAGAAACATTATTTAGAGCAAACTTTTCAAAATGAATAATACTCGCCTGATCAGTTTCTATCTAAAAACGTTTTGTCTCGACTAACACCCTCCCATTCCCCTAAGGTTACTAGTTAGGTTCTCAGTTTGTGCATGCGCTCTCCTTTCATACATACATGTCACCGCATTTCGGTTAAAACGGATGTTTGCAAGCCTATAAAATCAGGAGGAACGACGGCATTTTGAAAAAGACCATACTGTTGTAAGCATTAAATCTTCTTTTGAATGAGATTGACTAGCTGAAACAGTTTTCTGCAGGATTGCAAGCTTAACTGTTTATGCATTATTTTAGAGTTCTTCCTCGTGGAACGCACAACTGATAAAAATAACGTGGCCAAAAGCCCGCAGTTTGTGAGTTTTTGGTTAAATGATGAATGCCAAAGAAAATTTGCCTAATAAGGAAGCTTATGCCAGTTTGAATGACTTAACAATAAAACGTGTACTTTTTATTCGTTTTTTTCACGTCATTGAAAGTTTGAGAATTTCTGGTTGGTAGCAAATCCCAGCTGAGCAAATTGTTTTAAATTGCTGGTTATGAATTTTATTTTCATGGTTATTGCCAAAATTACCTGACTAAATTTTTACCTCAAACCGCTAAGACGGCAAAGGTGCTGTTCGTGTTTCCATTACCACTTTCTAAGTAAATTTTGCCCAGGGTTCATGCTTATTTATTGTAAGTTGCAAAACTTCTTTGTATTCTGAGTCTACGTGACTCTTTATCTCCTTCAGAAGAACTCAGTAAACCTTAGTAAAAAACACTGTTCTGACAGTCGTAAACCACTTACATTGCTCATATTGTGGTTCATTCTTGCTACGTGCGTTTGAAACTTGCATGTTGCACAATAATCACACATCATAATGTGTCCGAAAAGCTGCCACGCGACTCTGTATGATAAAGAATCTGGTACTACATTGATCGCACATATTCTTAGTTTCCTCTTTCCTATGAGTCTTTTATCCATCATATGTGAATAATTGTTCTACTCTCATAAATTCCGAACTTTGTTGAGGAGATTACTCAATAAATTCAGCATTTTAATCAGTTTATCTATCATTTTATCCATCAGTCAGTTTTTTGCCCGTCGTTTTGTTTTTTAGTTCCTTCATTATTCTTTAAGTGCTTGCTTCTTTTCTTCGCATCGCTCTCGTGTATTTGTTTCGCTTAAAATTGCGCCATAGTGCTCTATGCCAGGTGCTTTGGATTGAGCAAAAAGGATTTTTATGGAATGATGCATTCTCTATGATATCCGCACAGTGACACCATGTAAATGCCTGAGTATGGGTTGCGTAAGATTTGGTTTTTATTTATTTTTTCCCGTCTGTTTCTAGTACCTAGTCCACCTTCATGGCGTTTGATAAATCTAACAACCGCAATCTCTGGAGTATTTCACAGCTGGCCATAAAGCAATTTCTGAGCTGCATCACTCTTCCTCTGATTTCCAATATAATAGTATCATATTGCTTCTAAGCCACCTAGAACCCTATTTCGACTGTAGGTTTCCTTCACCGTGCGGACCTATTTTTGTGCCATACAGCGGTGATCACCAACTTTAGGTCAAAGCTGGGTTTTATTGTTAAGATGGTTGACATTCATCTGCAAAGCATATCTTGACAAAGTAAAAACTGCAACTCAAAAACATTTATTACAAAAAATTATGGACCAGAAAATAACGGGAAAATATTAGGCTGAAAAATGTCCTAGCAACCTTCTTATTTTATTCGTACTCATATGTTTTCAGCAAATATATTATATGCTTATAATTATCTGAGAAAAGATAATATCGTTTGAGATCTCGTGTCCTTTGTCAAAAGTAACGGTGAACGTGCAAAATTATTTTGTGCTACTTGACCAAGAAATCATGCCACGAGACAGGATGGTGTTACAAAAAAAAACATAATAGTGAATTTGTTATTATGTCATCAATGAATAATAAAAATGGCCTCAGATATGCATGCCATTGAGGTTAGCTGCAAAAAACGTATATGCTTTAAAAAGAAAACAGCCACTGGTTTTCCTTGATATTGCCTTCGGAAAATTATTGGATTTAGTATTCAAAACTATGCTGACCAACTGAGGACTTGTGTATACTTAAGCGCGAAACGCTACTCAAATTGAATTACATAATTTGTTGGTCTAGAGTGTTTGCAGTGCAGCCGCCTCGTGGGCGTGCTAAATTGTTCCAAGCTCACCACTTCACTCTTATATGTTAGACAACGAGATACCTTTGTCCAAGTTAAATGATACGGTTTTAAGTACACGAAATATGTAGGTATTATTTACAGGATGAAATATCAGGCAGCCGAAGGCGTTATTCGATTCTGCTTAAGGACGGAACTAAGTTGATTGTTGTTGATTGATTAGCGAGGATAGCTAGCAACTAGACAAAGAAGCTATGCCACAGGACGGCAGGGCGTTACAAAAAGAAACATAATAGTGGACTAAACGAATGGACTGAACGAACGAAGAAAACTCCCAAATTTACAGCCTTGTTTCGTGTCACATCCCATAGGTATGCTTCGAAGAGGGCGTTAGCTAGCCATGGTAAATCGTCTTAATAAGACAAGAAGGCCGTGTATAAGTTCAAACGTGCGCCAAACCTAGGTTAGCAAAACTAGTAAACTAGCCACCTTCCTCCACAAACCTGAGGCTCATAAACACAAAAAATGATGCTCGTATTCATTCAAAGACGTATACTCCTAACAGCGCAATAATTCATCAATAAACGGGATGAGACAAAAATCCCTAATAGGAAATTTTCTCTTAATAGCCTACAAACATTGTTTTGCTAACCGTTAGATGGCTAAATGGTACAAACATATTTCACTAGTAAGAACTCTGTAGTGAGTTTGCAGTAAGTCCTTCAGCTAGAAGCCAATGGTAAGCATACGATGGTAATACACAATATCATGTGTTGCAGTCATATTTATTCCAATATACTCGATAATAAAATTGGTTAGCAGCATTTTCCGAACTACTTTCACCTTGAAAAGAAAGATCTGCAAAGGAAAACCCTGGCACGTTGTTTTGTGGGATAAACTACTAGTGGATCCCCTTAAAAACTGCTCTGAAAGGGTTTTGCTTATAAAAGCTTGTTTTACGCTTAGCATAATGCACGGTATTCGTGAGGAAGCATTCACGCGTTCATGTTGTTGGCAAATTATCCAAAGATTTGAGATTGTTGTGCACTTCATCAACAATTAAATCGAGAAGTCATCGGCATTTTCTAAAAAGTTGTGGTCAACAAAATGCAGCAAGAGAATAGTCCTTCAAAATAAGCGTTCTCCTATAATCCGGTGGCATTAAATTCAGCAACCGAATTACCAATTTAAGTGGGCAGGAGCCTAAGCAAGCCATGTTTGGGACATCACAATTTTAAGCTACATGTTTTAGGTTGGATTTACAGTGAAGAAACTGTTTATGTTATTGAGTTTTGGTTGAAGCTAAAGATGGTTTTGGATAAACGCGGAAATAAAACCTATGCAGACATATTGAACAAAAAAATTTTCTAAGCAAGTAAAGAGTACCTTTTGGGTATCTGAACATACGAAAACAGAACTACAAGTAAAATGGCGTCACCGTTTAACCAGCCTAGTTTCTACAATGAAACGTCACCTCTGCTACCAATAACTGCTTTTGAGTCTTTAGTAAAAGACTTGCTCTGTAAATCATGCCGTCTTAAGCCACTTCTAAACTACGTGCAGGCTGTTATTTGATAACGCTTTTGAGAGCACTACGTGCTAGTTTTAAGTACCTACATTCCTGCCAAAATTTCTAGTGGTTGACATTTTAGTACCAGCGTCTCTCTGGGCATGCCACGCGATTTTAATGAATGTATTAGTAAAAAACAGCCAGTGAATTCCGATCGGAATTGCAAAACTTTGGACAGCTTTCCTACTATCACTTCACACTTGATACTTTCCTTTCAGCTCAATCAACGCATTTTGTCATCAGAGATCAGGTTTTTACGTTCCACGCCATCGAATCACGTGCAACATAACTGAATATACTCACTTTTATTTGATCAGCTAAACATCAAACCTGGTGAAGCGGGGAGTAGGTATTTTATCTTTACGATGACAGCTTTGAGGAAAAATTAGATGGCATGAGGACGATTCTTCGGGTACATTATGCAACGGATTTATGGTGACTGCGATTGTGTGGTTGACTGATTTGAAGAAGAGGTTTTTGGCAAACGAGTAATAAATTGCACTAATTTGAAATTTAAACTCTACTTGTGCATAACGAAACACAACACAAAGCCCTGATTATCTACATGACCAATGGATACACTAGCAACTTGACTACCAAGAAGCCTACTCTTCAGATTTGACTGATACCATTATCTAAATTCTAAACTAATTTGATATTGATGGAAAGCTCAACTGGATTCTAGATGCAGCCACCTCCTCCTCTCAGCCGATTCTGCAAAACAAAAGCTGCTCCATTTTTCTGTTAGTAGAACATAAGTTTGTCGGACTCCTGAGGGCTGTGTCTACCTGTTGGGTTCGAACGAAAATTGAACAAAAGTTGTCTGTCGAGTCTTTAGCAGCCTCGTGAGTAGTGTGCTTCACTAAGAAAAGATACCAATATCTACCCGCTTGCGAAAACAGCATGCATTAACAGATTAGGCAGCAAATCAACCGTGGAATTTAAACGCGTTGGTCTGGCGACGGATGATGTAAACCCACGCTTAGCTTGCAAACCTTCGGTAAGATGGAACTATATAACTCCGCTCCTACGAAAACAACTCAAAAATAGTACTTGTATTGTAAATCTAATCAGATTCTTTCAACTTGCCATCATAATTCAAAAGAAAGCTGCAACCTTATCACAGCTTCCGAATCATCTCAAAACTTTACAAAAAGAGTGCCATTAAAATTGTTGAAAACGGTCGTGCTTGTCAAATGTTTGATTTATTTAGATGAACAACCTTTAGTCGCACTGCGTCGGCTGCATTATAAAACACATCGGTTACTCGACTTTGTTTCTATAATCAAGTGGATGGCTATTCCTACGTTAATTCTGAAATAAAGACTTCATGATAACATCCTGCCCATGTATCAGGAAAGCAAATCCAAAAATGATAACGTCAAATTCAACAACGCTAACAAATTTTCACCGTGATAAGAGTGTACAACGATACTGATTCAGGGATTAAAACAGAACGACAGAAGCAGTTGGACGTTCAAGAGCTTACTGTCAACAATGTAAGAGTGAATACAACTAAAAACACAAACAACCTAAAGCCTGAAAAAAATGTTTGCATATGGATCAACAGGAGTATGGATCAGTCTTCAAAAGCTTTGCGGCATGTTCACTGTAGACCACAAATTTAGTCAAAAAAACGTTCAGCATGCTTCCTAAAATGAAAAAATAACAAAAGCATTGGTGACCGTCCCTTGTTCCAGTTCTCTACAATGGTTAACAAGGATAGCAACCTAAGGTAAACTTGATTCCATACTTGGTTCGTCACGTTTCACTTACCTATTGCACAATGTTATATTTACGTATTTCGGCAAAACAATGCAGTATTTCACGCCTCAGATTCCAGAAATCCTTGAAACTAGGAGACGAGTTTAGCAAGTTGAACATAACCTTAACTGTTCCAGAGCAGTGACTGTCTGCTTTTTAGGCATGTTATGGTGTTAAGTATTGAAGCACTGAAGTAAGATGCATACTGATTTACCTTCGTCGAGTTTGTTGCAAGAGGACTTTCTTTTGTACGGAATTTATTAGAAAAAGACGTTTAAATTTGCCTTTATCATAAAACCTCAACCAATAGAAAGCCACACAACTCTCATGCATTCCACATAGACTTCCTTTCAGTAGAACTAGAAGCCTCAGGCTCAGCTGGAAGGGCACGTCTTTGTTTCACCGTGTATTGAAATAGCTGCAAATATCAATATCAAGGTATTTCATTTGATTTTTATGTCAGAAGTACGAGTCATTTTTTCATCAGCTTTCAGCCAAATCACGCACGAACTGGTACTAAGTTACTTCCTGACTACTGTTTGTTTTAGTTAAAAAAGCAGCTATCCTCCTCAGTATGCATACCTTGATGGAATAAACTTGTTTTGAAGAAAAGATCTACAACAGTCTGTAATTTTTTGTTGTGGTTTATTTTCGTATACGGATTAAAAGTAACTCGTTGATAAGCATTTGACTCGATGATAACATCTTTGCTTCTCAAGAGATGGTGAACGGCAGATGGTACGGTTTTTGATGAGTATGTATATGAGTGGTGTGTGTTGGGTGCACCAAAATACGCACTTTGTTCTGCTTTTGAATTTTGAAGGCTGTGTTTCTGGTAGCACACGTCTAGCAATCTCAGCATCTGCTCCAAGTTCAATCAAACCAGGGACTGTTGATATGTCACTTTCAGAGTCTCTCAGGTTATCTCCATCCAATATATTTCTGGTAGATATTTGGCCTGACAAAAACAGCCATTAAGGACACTGTAACTGTCCTAATTACTGACTATAAACTATTGAGCAACTGCTTGGTGACTTCTGCACTGCCCAAATGAATGGCGTCTCTATTCTTAGTCCTATTAAAGTAACACAAAATTATGGTAGACAACTCACCCGTGACATTTAAGAAGGGAAAATAACCGATACTACATGTATTTGAAGTCCATACTGATAGGAACTGAGTGCTGAGTTTATACTGATAAATTAGTGTTTGCGTCAGCGTGTAATACGACTGTCGCCTGTCAGTGGGAGAAATGAGCCCTCCATTTGTTTCCTTGGTAAACCCACACTTTTTCAGCAATTCTTATATAATTCAAAGCGCTGTAAACCTTACTGTAACCTACGTTAAAGAATTCTGGAACATTAGTTCAGGTTTAAAGCTATGTTAATCTGATAATAGTAAGCGAAGGACACGCAAACTCAACGACAAGAATTTTAAAAAAATGGAGGCAACTTTGTTGCGATCATAACTAAACGCTTGATTAGACAACTATCGATCGCTACGATTTCGACCGGTTTCATCCGCTCCTTGTTGCATTTATACAGCCAAATATCTTAAAACCCTTTTGTTAACCATTTGTATTATTCGCGTCAGCTACTTTTTACTAAACAACGTAAAAGCAGAACCAAGTTTATCCACTTCGAGTGCGACAGATACGGTAAGTTGTGCGGACGAATTGCACAACATTAATATAATCAGCCAGCCCAGACTGTGGAGTGGGGAGGAACAAAACCAGCCGACATTGAGAAAGAGGGAGAGGGAAAAATGTCCCACAGGATAAATATGTTCCAAAATGGAAAATGTGAGTGATTTCACCAAAAGGTACGAGAAGAGAGCAGAGTGTATCACCTTTCTCTCTCTAGTAGGAAATGTCGAATACTTCGTATGTAGTTTGTCCTAATAGCGTCAACACAACCCAAGCACACGAACAAAACTCCTGCACATTTACGTGTCTGCACGTAATTCGAACAGAAGAAATATTAAGAAGCTAGATTCAAAAAGACCAACAGAAAACTGGATGAACAACCATAATGAGGTTTTCGCAAACCTGTTAGCAAATTCTAGTGGCGATGCATGTCTCAAAAAACGTTGCACGAAAAATGCACACACAAACATTCAAAGCTCGATGAGAGAATAAGGTCCGTGTGGGATAAAGAGCGGTTGCATATATTTCAGTCAATTCTGAAGTGTCAGTCCATGATATAATACCAACAACAGTTTGAAAACACATTTCCTGTCACAACATTGCCCTACGCATCTTTCATAATATCAGTATTCGCTTGAATTGCAAAGGATTTTTTTCTCACTCTTAATTCAGTCGGCAGACCCAAAACTAACCTGCTACAACAACCTTGTTTGAGCAAACATTTTAATATTGAGGCATCAAGTCTGCTCAATCGATTTTAGTAAAACCTCATGCCAAACAAGAACCCAAATTATCCCACCCGTGCAAGCGTGAATGTCATAAACACAACATCAGCGTTTTATGGTGGAACATAGATCCTGCACGATTGTTTATTGTCAAAGGTCAATGCACCACACATTGGCGATGTGCAAACTTATCAGCTAATCCCAAGTGGAGCTATACCCTGTCTACGTGCGATTTGACCACATTATTGATTAATTTCTCTTGGCCAAACGGTTAGGTGTTCAGATTGGTAACTGGAAGGTCCCAGAGTTTACATTTTATACTAATTGCAGGGCTCAGGGAAAATACAAATGAATAAATGTGACGCGCATTTAAAAACCATGCTGCTGAATGTAGGATGAAACGCAGCTATTCTGCTTCATGAGCTGCGCGTCATGTACGTGAACGGGAGTGAATTGAACCCTACCCTAGTTGTTTTATTAGAAAAATCTCATTTAAACGGCAGACACAGGCGAGATATTCCACATTACTCTCGTTAGTATAAACAAATAGATTGTCAAACATGTAGTTTCCAACATTTGTAACACCGAGAAACTGGTCAGGGTAAATGTAGCAAATTGTACCACAGTCTCTATCAAAAATGGCCGGCGGTCGGTGGAAACAGTCAACCTAAGTGAGCAATAACCGCCAATTAAAGTTACCGATTGCTACAAGTTGTTCTCTTAGTGTTTTCGTTCACTTGCCCCGTAACTTATAAAAGAGTAATCTCCCTCCTGTAGAAACCATTTGATCTGTAAAATCTAAAACGACCGTTCGGCCCTTGAATCCCGCCAGTATAACAGGCCTGCATCTAAAAGACTTTACAGGAAACTCTCTCTAGAATTGTAGGAGACCATCTCAAACTGGGTTTTCTGGTACCCTTAGACTACACCCAGATCGATGGGAAATCATTGTCAAGGCAGGTTGGGTGAATGGTGAGATTTCATACAGATACAATTGCATTCAAAATTCTCAGAAAGTAAACGACTAGGTGAAAAAAGTTAGTACTACACCTGTAGACAGCCCAATTTATGGTACGGCTGAGTAGAAAATGTGCGTAGAGAGTCTTTAGCTAGACGACACTTTCATTGACAGAAACGATTTTGCTCAACACATTTTAGCATCTATCATGACAACAACACAAATGCGCCAGTATGGCGCACACTGCAAGGTCACTTCGGTGTGCATCACTTTACTGGTGGTGTGCGCGAGTTTAACTGATTATCCTCAAATGGACGTGGCCCCCGATTACGAACAGTTGTAAAGGTAGGTAGTTTTATTGACTGGATTGTTCTCCTGAAATGGAGCTAAGCCTCTCAGAGTTGAACCCTGTAACACTTGCCGGCTTAGCCCTGCAGCTGATCCAGTCATCTAGTCCTTCCGTCATTTTCTCAGTTGTGTTTGCGCTGCCCGACTAAATTCGGGTACTTTTGCTTGTTGAATTGCATAGATTTGATCCACAAGGCAGCTTATTTAATTGATTGCGTTGTACCCCATATTCAGAGTTTTCCTTTTTCATTTTATGTCAGACTCATCTTTTAAAACAAAATACTATGTTTCTGGCCGTTTATTTCTAGAAACCAAAGAAGGTGGATCCACTGTTCCAACGAACGCTCTCTATGTGTTGTTCTACAACCCAAGTAGTTGTTCGTTTAAATTCATTTCGTTCGGTAGTTAACAATGTTGGTATCGCCTAATCGGGTCATATACTTTGGTTTTGAAGTCGAAATTTCTGATGTAGAGGGCTTATCTTTGGCCACTGAGCTCCAAAATGGTGCTGCCACAGCCCTCTTTCCGAAGTCAGGGCACACGTTCTGCTAGCTTGCTCGTTTTTACTCTCACGGTTGCCTCCAAGCCATTCGTTTCCTCTAGTTTTTGAGAATAAATTCGTCACTTGTCCGTATTTTTTCAATATTCAATATAAATGTTACTATTTTTCCCAGATCTATTTTGCTGTAACTTGCTTCTGTTCTCCCTTACAGCCTTCGACGTGTATCATTGAATTGCTGCGACAGATCGTTATTATTTTTTGCATGCGTCTTATTCCGGCATGCGAATGTAGGGAGACCATAAATAAAAGAATTTTACTTTGTTTGTTTCTTTCTGCAGTCTGATGTCATGTCTGCCATTCTCGAAAGTCATGTGTATTACACCTCGCATATTTTTAACGAATTTTGTTTCAGAGTGGAATGTGAATGAGTACAATGGAGTCCCCAATAGTAAGACAACAAGCCAGAGTGGATTGTGAGATTTCAAGCATTGGGTTGATCGGTGCTAATGTATATAAAGCTTTAGTTTCTTCGTTAAGGCTTTATACTGGTGGTCCCCTGAGTCTTTCACTTATTTGCTGATGTACACGTCCACCTCAGCTAATGAAAATGGCACCGTGTAGATCAAATACTTGCATACCTTCTGGTCTGTAGTGTTGGTTGCGTTAGGCTTGCTCTAAACTGATTTCCCAAAGATTTCTTTTTCAATTTTTAGCTGCTCGATGTAGAGTAGGTACGGACTTGCAACAGCAAGTTTTGTCGTTTAATGGCCAAATTTTCCTGATTTTGTTGAGGAACGGTCTACAATTAATAGCACATGCTTTGATTTAGTATTTTACCTTCCCTACAGGTTGTGTGTGGATGAGTACAATGGAGTTCCTGATAGCAAGACAACAAGTCAGATATGGGCCCCGTCTCTGTTAAGATCGGTAGCCCGTAGAATTGCCCAAAGTTGATATAGCCCGGTTTTATTTTCCTCTTCTTTGACTTGGTCCTCTTGTTTGCTGTTTGCATTTTACCCAGCAATGTGCTGATTTGGTTATCTGGTCTTAAACTGAGGTTTTGCTTGGTTGGGTGGTATATTTTTGTATTTGCCTTCAGTTGTTCGGGCTTTTTGGCGTGGTCCATCTTGTCCAGAACAAATTTTACGTATCCGATTTCTGCCGGTATTACCACATTATTCTACTTCTTAGGATTTTAAGTATTTTTTGTGCATCTTCGGCCTGTACGGTCTTGTTACGCATTGGTATCTTAATCAATAATTTTCAAACGTTTTTGAGACTGCCTTGATGACGCGTTTGTTATAAAGATGCGTCCTGGATTGATCGGCTAGTCCTTACGGGTTATGCCTTTGACTGCTTCAGAAAGTCAGACTCGAGGAACAACCCCACCACTAACTGATCAATCTGTATCCTGTATTAGGCATGTGTCTTGCATAAAAATGAAACTTGGTCATTTTTAGTCGAGCTTTTTTCCAGTGAACTGTGTCCGTTTATACCGCAAAGCCAATAACCAACTGACTGTTGTTTCATCCTTGTTGAGGTTCACTGGTGTGAATGTTTCCATAACTTATTTACTGACCTGGGAGCACTTCCCTTGACATAATAAACAAATTGGATTAAAAACCTAGGAGTGTTTGGTTGCGATGTTCTGACGCAATTGCGTTCGCATAAGACGGCCAGTCACCATCAGTAGCAAACGTTTCAACCAAAGGTCATTGACATTCTAAACATGGTAGTTACTCGGATGTCATAGCCGTTGACAGATTGTTGCGTTCTGCTTTAATAATTGAACTTCAACTGCCTTTTACGATTTTGACCGTCGGGAGGGGTAACGACTGATTAGGGATTACATGAAATCGAGAAACAATTTGAGTGCCATCAAATGGTGCTTTCTAGAAGGACAATACTGCAACAATCCCATTATCTTGATTTTAACATCCATTTGGTATATAAGTGCCGTAAAAAATATTGGCTTTGGCATGGCAGGTACCCGCTAATGGTAGTTTCTAATTAAGATGCTGACGTTTATCATTCCAAATCCGTTTTGATCTTGGGGCCATCCGGTATAACACTGTCGTCTCTCGACCATGTCCTTTGGTGGAAACGCATCCGTATCCAATCGTGTAATAGATAATTCATTGTTCTTCCGGGACGTCTTTATTATTACAGGATCTGCTACTTCAATACAACTGAAAGGATTCAAGCTGTGTTTCTAACCTATTTTGACCTGTTTGCTCCTTCAAAAGTTACTCAACACCTGTTACCTACCCCCGCGCTGACCTGTATTTTTATTTTTGATTGACCCGACCACGTAAGTTCTTCTTCCTAAACAAAATCTTGTCTCCCTCTAATACATCTTCCCTGTGAGTATTTCAAAGTCTACCGAATTCCATAGGACTTATTTTTGCTCCATCTGAGTACCATTCAAAACAATGCCATCAGTCGTGAGTCAAGCCTGGTTATTAATGGTGGGCTACTTTGGCCTCTATCATATTTTCACGCAGAGTAGTAGCTTTTTGTCCGCACATATTTCTTCCAATATTTCGACTGAGCAAACTGACCCCCTGGTTTTTCCTATGTATTTAATTCGTTAGGGACCGAAACCACTTGAGAGCATTCAAGCGTTTATCTTAACATTTTCACGATACAATAAAGAAGCAGATAGCCATCAAGGGACATGAAATTGAAGATATCACCTGTTAATCATGAGTTAATTAGACAAGGAGATCAGTTCATCACATGTATCCTGATTGCAACTCATACAGATGCAGTGAGATCCGTAGAGTGTCCCTCGGGTTAACAGATTCTGCTACACACCACAGCGTCACGCTCTCACTATCCACACTTCATAAAAGTAGGTCGATGGTTACAGCGGGAAACTACTGATAGGAACTTCCGTAATTCAATTTTGATCTCTGTATTTGAATTGCTCTTGTCTAAACTTCGACAACTTGGTAGTATCTCATTCCTGGCGCTTCCTTCGGGTAGCATGACAGTTAGACACCGAAAGGATGTTACAGCTCGAGGACCAGGCCTAACAAATGTTGAAATGAATTATTTCTTTGTTTAAAGCAAGAGTCGAATTAGATAGAAAATGTTATGTTTAATAATTTTACAATTTATGTGGAGGATCTAGGTGCGGAACTAAGTTTTACCCAATTTTCACATTATGCTAGCTAGTGGCGCTCTGTATAGTGGATCTGTAAGAGAATATTGTCCAGTTACCCTTCAATGAAGACCCCAAGAAGAAGTCGTCTGCCAAGAACAACATCTGCTGAAATGTTGAATTATGGTTAGCTGGATAACAGTTCATAGGGAAAAGACAAATTCGTTACGGTTTACGCATCAGTCTTGGGTGTTTTGTCCGTTGACTGTCTCGAGGCATTAGGAGACATAAGTACCGTCAGCAGCAGAATGGGACAAAATGGTAATGAACCCGTAAAATGAATATTTCATTGCACCTTTTTTTCTGGGCGATCTTTCTGACTGCTACCTTTCAAGACGACAGCCAGTTCCCTCGCCTGCAAATGGAATAGCTCAATGTTAATTATCAAAGTCAAAAGTGCATGGTCACTCTTAGTTTTGGATTCGGAATATACCATCCATCAGGAACAAAATAACCGTAAAAGGCTCACTTGAATCCACAACCTTCATCATATGCCAGAATTACTGTTGGTAGCGATGCTACAGATGAAAATACATAATAGGAATGAAGGTTGTATGAATGCTCGGCCGCATGATTACTCCTTAAGCTTTGGTAACATAAAAAGTACTTTCGTCTATAAGCTCTCTTCTTGGGCAGTGGATGTCACTATGTCAGTTATGTTGACTAAAAACCTAAATTATTGAGCAGTCCAATTTTGACTCGCCGGTATTACTACATAAGTACTGTTCGTGTCACTTATTACTTGCTGGCTCCATAGCGAACCAAAAGAATTCAAGTTCTATATCAGATAATCAGAATAATATTTTATATTTACAGGTTCACTGTTTCTTATTTTGCTGCTGAAGTTGTCACTGGTCATACTGCCCCACGTTTAATCGCTCGAGTGAAGCAAACACATAGAGTCCTCAGAAAAAGCTTGCTATCCAGTAAGTAGTTCCAAACTAGTCAGAATAAAATTTACAACACGTCGTCGTTTGTAAATGTTGTACACAACCGTGCTTCGATTCTCACCGACATTCTGGTCTTCGTATGCTTCAAATGATAATCCATGCTAACTGAAAAGAAAAGAAGTCCATACTTCAACCAAATTGCCAATTATTATATTGGTACTCAGATACTTCAAACCCAAATTTCCACTCTGGTTACATATATTTCGAGTTTCCTTCCACAAGCAAGCTCTAATGAATATGTTCCCCGTCTGATGTGAATAACTGCGTATTTGTCTCTTACATGATTCCTTATTGCAAATTTTAGTAGCTTCTCTCTTTTTATAACTGGAATAACTGTAAAGCTGTTCCAACTGTTCTAACCACACAGCTTTGTATTGTCTGATAAAATAATTCATTAGATTTAAATTAGAATAAGAGCTAGTTTGAAATGCAAATGACAGGTGATCGCCCATTCCAAGATGAAGCGATTCTCTCCTCTTCGCACAGGTCACCCAACCCTTACTGAATCAGATTGCATGCGAGGCTTGGTTGGTTCTGTCCAGATACCAGTCGTATGACTGAAATGGCTAAATATGGACTGCGTTTGCACATATAATGAAAGACATCTCCATAATTGTGCACTCACTGATACCTTCTGAACATATTAGTCGGTGGAAACGAGAGCATGTGTTACAGGAAGTTGAAAATGGGAATTTTACCCGGAAAACCAGCAGAAGGTGAAATATTCCATCATTTTAATTATAAGCTTCCGATCAAGACGTCATCTTGTGTTTCTGCTGAGTATTTCACAGTCTATTGAGGCATATTAGTGTCGTATAGGATTGCTTAGATACCATGGTGTTCCAGTTCTGAATATCTGCCACACAAACAAACCGAATCACCTTCTAAGAACTCTATACCATGCTAAAAGCCGAACCAAGACCGAACCAGAACTGTGAAGCTAACATGTTGCCGTACTTCACCACTTTATTTATGTCCAACACTCGGCCAGTTTTTCAAACGAACAAAACGTTTCAACGAAGTAAACAACTGGTCTTGTAAATCATTGCACCGGCGAGTGAAAATAATCGAGGTGCAAAAAAGCGATCAAAAACAATTGGACGCACTAGCAAGTGCCAAGTAGGACGAATCAGTAAGTTTGAATCACCGTGGTAATATACAGACAAAGTCGAACATCACTGAACGGCAAAAATCCGCAAATCGCATAATCAATTCTAACCTGGCTAGGCAGATCGTATCTTAGCAAAAAAAGCCTCAAGTACTATCCGAAACAAAACATCAAGGCAAGTAAGTACTAAATCACAACTTTGAGGACGACCGCAGCCAAGCTATGAGGGAGCCACGCCCAGATAATTTTTCAGTATCATAAATTAAAGTTTCGAGGTTGGCGAAAGGACTTCAACACCGCGACGAAACATATGAAAATGTTGTAAACTGATAACAAATTGGTTGGATAAAGGGTTTGCATTTGGAGGGAACTCTGATAACTTAGGTTTGATGATTGCTGGTTTCTTTCTCAAGCTGCGTGATTTTGTCGCAGTTGGCTCACTATTAGTTTCATTGTGCTAGTGGTGCTGCGCTGAGCAGCAGTGATGTTTGTGCCGCTCGCTGGAGTTGACTCTCGATTTAGGCTAGCTGCCTGACCAACGTCAATAAACACGTCTTTCCGACTCCTAACCTTCGGTTTGCGCGCGAATAGGCCCTATTATTTCGTGTATGCCTTCGGAGGACCATGGTACAACTTGCCCTCAGTCACACGCCAGGCAGTAAGTCATCTAGTTCTTCGGAACCTGACAAGACACCGTGGGAGAAGGATGATGAAATTTTTGGCAATTTACGTTACAATTGTCTCAGAAAACCATAAAGAGTCATCGATGAGAGCAGGAAAAACTTCCACCCCGCCAATGTTATGCAATGAAAACATGAGACATGCATGAGGAACATGAGCACAATGAGTTGAAGAATGCTGTAAACGGTATAACCGGTGGTCGTTTGTCAACATTCGTTTGATTTAATTCCAAGTCGTTGTCTAACCGCTAAATAGAATTGGTGGAAATCTAACTAAGGAACCTAACTCATGAGCAGCAAACCTGGCAAAACTGCTATAGGATTTAATGAACCACAATAATAGCAACTGAACAAGGAAGATCGTGCGTTATCAAGCCTATATATTTTCCATGTGATCCCAAACCACTGCCCAGTTATTTCTCCCAACATGCAATGTTTTGAACAAGTGACTCCGAATTGCCTACAGAGGTCATTTACAAAAGACATTTTGGCATTCCAGACCACTAACTTATCGGCGAAGACCTATCAAAGTCATGCTCGACCCAACTTGGGCAACCGGACAAGAATTTGGTATGGCGTTTTCTCGTCCAGCGTTCACCATAATGTAGTCTCTGCTTCTCTTGACGTTTTTTTTTCATTGCAACCAAGCGTGCACAATAGACGTAACCGTTTTTCGCCGTCTCACTAATCCTAACCAAACCAGTCCGTGCGGTCGAACCTTCTCCTCATTCAGCAAGCACCCAAATGGTGTAAACGCTCTGATGAACTGAGGTCCCGCAATTACCCTGACGCTTTTAACTATTTGTTGGAACATCACTCAGTCATTGAAACATTAATAGATCCACGTAACCCATAAAACAGCACATATTCCCATTTTTTTATTAGTCAACTTATGCATAAATTCCATCCTTGGGCTGGTAAAACTGACTGCCTTTAACCTTTTTCTCTATAGAACACCTACTTTGAATGCCCACCGATCTACTGCTGTGCATCCTTTCTATAGCCTCTTTCATTTGGTTCCCAGTGAATTCAAACAAGGCCTTCCTGAAGTCTGTAAATGGGTTGATTTCGTCGCCGAGCATGGAAAACGTCGCCACTAGTCTTCCAAGCAGTACCTGACAAAGTGCTCAGAACCCTCATAAATGTCTGTCTTATTGTAGTTTCAACAAACTTAACACTTTAAAATCATCCCCAATTATATCTTGTCAAGTCTAAATGAGTCCCTAGTAAAGTAAGTGAACAGTTTCAAACTTTGCCAACTAATAACTTACCTGGGCTAGCAAACCAACTTCAGTTTTGGAATTTTGCAGTTGGTTCAGACTTAGTTCAGCCAACCCCACCTACAGATCAACTTTTTCTCTCACCCCTCACGTATCTGCACTTAGCATTTGGGCAGAAATATCCTGCCTTATCTAAATGCAAACTTTGACAACCTGTTTGAATTTTGTGTTCAAAAATTTCGCATATAGCAATAATAATCATGCCTGTCATATCATAGTATGAGAATTAAACCAGATTACCGTAAATTCTCGTTCACAAAAACATAAAACCAACGATCACTACTATTAGTTTTACGGAACGGTGGAGCGAGTGTCAACCATGAAGATAAAGTTTGGACATTTACTGTCAAAACAATACCTCGTTTCTAAGCTAAAACATAGTTAGTTTTTAAACAAAATTTGCTTTGTAACAATAGAAAAAAATCTAGCGTCGTAATTGCCCAAGGACTACAGTGAAGAGATGCGACTTCTTTAGGAAGATTAAACAATCGGCTTATGACAGTCACAATTTAGTGCAAGTTACCAGTGTATGTGATCTGAGAACGAAATACTTCATGAGGGCTTGAAAAACCATACTTTTTGGGAAACAGGTGGTTTGTTTACCTCGGGGAGTTTCATGGGTTTACTCGATACTAAGTAAAACCTTTAAGCGCAGTTGGTTCTCATGTTTCGCAATTGCATGAAGCTTGTTTGTAAGCAGTTAATATCTCTCAGATGCTGATTCCGATGGGCTTCGCGTGGAGACAGATCAGCGTCAGTTAGGTCAATTCTGCATCTAAAACCACACATAAAGTGATGGATTCCAGGCTACTTCCTAACAGTATGTTTTATACTGTAAAATGATACAGTTCTTGTCATACCATTAGGTCAATTAGAGTTAGGGAATCTCCAAGTCACTATATCACCCTAGACTTCTGGTGGACTTCTGAGCACTATGTATGGCCCCTGAAGGTCAAATAATACTCGTCAGCGCTATACTGTGACAGTCAGTAAACAAAGATTCCTGAACCTATTCTAACTGAGAGGCCATGCCAACGGACAGCACCAAAAATTCACAAATATTTTGCCTCCATGAGAGCCATTCTGGCTACGCATGACTCCACCTGCCACAAATTAGTCAGATGGCTGGCTCAAATTTCAAATTCCACTGTGTAAATGCTTCAACTGAACTCGCGCAGATTCTGGACCGACTGTCAGTGAGTTCACAAAAGATGTTTCTACGGATGCCATTTCCTTATATACCAGTTTCTCCTCACATAGGACATCAGACTACTTGTGTGGTGTAATTACCGTCTACGAAATTCCCATATTAATCTCCTTAGTATATTCAAGAGGGCTGAGTCTCTTGTGTGATGAAAACATCCGCTTTGGATTTGAAAGCCAAGAGCATAAACGAATCAATGGCATGGCAACGGGTAGATCGCTTGGACATTTACTAGCAGATGGCTTTTTATACCTGTATGAAAGACGATGCTGGATCAGATCTCCAATATTATATTCTACAAACGATATGAGGACCACATTTGACCTTTCACAGACGTTAGCATTTTGAGAGCCCCTAAAACCATAGAAAAAGTTTACATCCAAATCTTTCAGCGTCTTGAAGCAGAAACTGATAAAAAGCCTTTAATTTTTAAATATCATTATTTCCAGATGCCCACATATCACTTTCGAGTGCTCAGTGTAGCGCAAGCCCTCATGAACAGGGCAGCATTTACAATTTTCCACTTTTACTCTTTTATCCCATCAAAGACGTCTGGTGCAAAATTTGCTCGCATGCGTCAGGCATCCTGCCTCTTTTCCGAAGGAAGAGTTATTAAAAAGGGTGTAGAATTCTAACGACTAACCAGAGCGATTTGTCAACGTTTGCAGCATGCCACGGCATAGGTGGGAGCCTGAACGTCCGGTAAAACTTCAGTTTAAAGGAGATCACCTAACCACAGCCATATGGCACAAACTACGTGCTGCAATCAGCCGTATTTACCGCTCGACCGATCCTGCTGTGTGTAACAAGGCAAGTCAATCGTCAACGTACGCCACGTACTGTACCCAATCTCGCTGCCTTAGACGTTGTCCACCTGTTCATATCGTTGTGGTGAAACATACACTAGAAAAACAGATGACAGCTTCTGTGAACGCATCTCAGAACATTTTCCTGGTTATTTGAGCCATGTGACTAATCGATCAGCCAATGGCCCGCCGAAATTCGAAAATCTGCCTCATCGATTGCCAAACACACCCTATTCACTGAACACAGAGTTGACCACGTAAATCATTCAGAATGGTACTGCGCAAGGTCAAATCAAAACTATTAACTTTCATTGAGATCATGTTTACCAATCAATACTGGCCCAGCTTGTGCACAATAGACTCTGACAAAAGCAATATACGCATATATATATATATATATATATATATATATATATAT
>SJOL01007090.1:146063-166192 GCA_004794785.1 Opisthorchis felineus
ATGCCAGTTTGTAAGTGCACTGCAATAATCATTCAGGTGCAAATTAAGTGATGACAGCAAAAATCGCGTCCTAATCTGGTACTAACTCGATCCGTTTTGTTTATGTCGCGAGATTATTGCTCGATTTTCATGACAATCACTACACGGAGGTAGAACCGCTCAAGAGCAAATGCGGTTGACTAACAAAACATCAAAGCAGTTCACACTTCAACAGATGAACCTGACTGAAAATTTGACTGTCAGGCTTGTAAAGAGTGTAGAATCAAATCGTTGTTTGTAAAAATTGAGTCGGCCGGGCAAGAGATGGCCCTGAAAGCGCTTCCTACCACTGCAGTATATGGCCTTTCTAAGGGTAACTTGCAAACCAAAGAACGGGCGACCCTATATTGTGCGAACAGTTATCTGAAGGGTAATGTGTCCCATAATGAACGGAAGTGGAGAAAGTAGAGGAAGAACACAGCGTCGATGTCCTTTTGCACGCTGAATGTCTGCACAGTCCAGGAATCACCGTCGCAGCTGTCGTTGCTGTCTAATAAGAACGTGACTGAATACATGCAACCGCATTTTCTGCATAGGCTAGGGACCTTTAGCTGACTAACGGAGGTGGGTTCATAAAGCATTTTCGCTGAGTGCCTTTTAAACTCTGTTTTCAATCTACTGAACAGAACTTTGAAGCAGTTTTTTCTATAACATCCAGTCATAGGCCATTGGCTAGGAAACGCTTACCAAACCCAGCTAATGTTGGAAAAATGTTTAACAGTGTGGTAATAACGCACCAAAGCTACTAGTTTTCTAGGCACATACGATATCAACAGCCATACAAGTGGAATAATTTTATTCTTATTAAGTAACAAATCCGAAAGATATTGCAAATCCATAAATCGATTGGGAGTGTATATTTTTGGTTTAACGCAGCTCGTTCGGAGGCGACACTAATTTGATGCTGCAGAGTCTTTCAGAGTTCGTTGCAGTTGTTTCCGTAAAATAGTGATGAAACATAAATTTTCTCAGACATTGCATTTGCTCTTTAATTTGCCTAGTGGGCTTTGTACTTTCCACGTAAATACTACTTCAAAAGCATTTTATCTTTCCTGTAGATATACCTGGAACAACAACAACAGAGACAGCAATCCATCGGAGCAAGACAAGAATTCAGATAAATGGCTGAACCTTTGTTTTGCACCAAAGTACCAATCATGACTATGAAAACTTCAAGAGTACGAATTACTCCCTCTCAACTAATCATGGATACTAATACTCCAGTCAGCTCCGGACTAACTGCGCTCAAAAAACCGCCATGGTAATGCTTTTAGGTAATTTCTGGCCGTAAGTAATGAACTAATTTGAGCCTCATAATGTTTAATTGATTTCGGGACGGAAAAATTCCCTAACTGTTGTGTAAAACTTAGGTATTGTTCGTGTGCAGCCCATCCAAGAGGTACGTATGATCCGGGTTGGCCGAGCTTTCCGAGATCCAACCACATCTTTGCTATATCATCGTTGTTCATGCACATACAGTCGAGCTGAGCATTATGTCATAGAGGAAACATTCAAATTGTGATACACCTGAGGAGAATGAGCACCAAGCAGTCAACTAGATTAGGATAATCTGCAGATATGAGCTGTAAAAGCCGGGCGTTCAAAAAACAGTGGCGAATCGATGCCTAATTGCTGGAAAGTCATGCTTGTGGGAAAAACTTTGTCAACTGCTCAAAAAAGCATAAGCGGTGTGATGAAAGCTTACCTCCTAGTTCTTATGAAACACTGTCTTTTATTTTCTGTCTGCTCTTTTAACGCGAAATAAATCATTGCACGGCTTTGATATTCTTTTGCTATGTTTCGTATTCTAGTGTTTTTTATCAAAATACAAGTTAAATCTGGAGTTAGGCTTTTACAAGAAACGACGCGTGCAGTAAAGGACAAAAGAATGAAAATTTCAGGGTAAAAACCGCACAAAAAGTATCATTAATGCATAGTGTTTACGTCCATTGCCGAAAGCACGATAGCAAATTATCCGGAAGTGGAGTCCTACATATATCTTAGAACATTTCAGTCCTTCAAGTGCGAATGCATGCAGACTTCACGTGATCATTCTTTTATCACAGTTCAATATGTAGCGGATGACATAAAGAACTCACCGGGAAACGTTGACGAGAATTCCACAACCGATTCAGCCCAATAATTAATAACACTCATCCTGTAAGAAAGCTAACTGCGGCGTCAAAATTGCAACGCTCAAATTAAAAAAACAACGTCATTGTTTGAAAAATCGCGTTTCCCAGACGGTAATAGTATAAGCAGAACACCGGTTACCGACACCGCTACACTCTGAAACGAAAAATCGCAGACCTCAAAACAGCCAAGTAACTGAAGTACTGTTAGGCGCGCATCCAATTATCTAGCACAACTGTCAAACCTTGTCGATAGGCTTGCTTTATAACGTCTAGACGACGTTTAACATTCCATTCAGTAATCGGGAAGGAGATACACTTAAGGGAGGTTTATTGCATGACGACCGATAAGTAGAGGAACAATAGGGCTGTGTTTTTCACTCCAAACATTCGTCCGTATGAGTGCTTAGTACAGATTATCATGTCTTTTTGAGGACTGGGATGACGGTCAAGGAGCTCTACTCTGCTAATTTTCTGTTTTCCTTCGTAATCTTCTGCAGTGTGGTCGTCAGACCGTTCGCCAAAATCTCACTAACGTCTTTGGGTTGCAAACGATTCGGGCCAGTTGCCCTGTCGCGTTGGAGGATTGATATATCACGCTGGATTTACGTTGTTGACGGCGGGCTGGTATCGATGTTTCTCTTCACCACTTTATCTTCTGACACGAAGCAGTAACGACGACAAACCATTTCCCCCGCTGTAAGATCTATTCGGTCTAATTTAGCTTACTTATTACTAATGAATCATATTGAGCTTTTCGCTGTTTTCTACTGCTGCACTATTTAGACGCCGATAATACAAGATGCGTTTAATTGTGGTTTACAAAGTAAAACAAACGACACAGCAAAAAGCGAGAAATTATTGAACGATACGCTATTTTTCATGATGGCGATGTTTCTAGCAAAGTTGATGAAATAGTTCCCGCAGATAGCACTCTCCACTGTCAATCTGTTCTCGCCTTGTCCTCAGATCATGCTTTTTGTGCTCTTTCCCTCTAGATAGGGGAGTCTTCATGACATAAGGTATGATTGGGTTGCTGGTTATCTGACACCCGAATAAAACGACCAAGTCGGCGTATTTGGTTTAACTGTATGACATGATCACGTAAACGGAAAGTTGATTTTTTAAAAGGACCGTTCGTTTTATCCCAACTTTGTTTACTAAACTGTCCTACGATATCCAGATTAAACAGCTCTACAGTGTTTATCGTATCTTCGGCTTGGATGGGCCCCACTTACGGGCCGACGCTTTTTAATCTCTCCAGTCTACCAACAAATTACATTTACATTCTGCGGAGTTACCCGAGCCACTGCAGCTTTAGATGAAACAGGATTGCAAAATGTGATCAGGTGGCGAGCAGAATTATTTCAATCAGAGGTTTTCCCGTAGATATTTGATGGCTGTAATAAAGTCAACCTTAAGCGTCACTTCCTGACACAAGGAATTGTGTGGTGCTTGAGTTAAGCTGTCCGGTCTCAGACAAGCATAAGTTATCTGGCCAATAATAGTGAAGATTGCAAATCGTTATACCCTGACTGTAATCACTCAACAGGTTGTGGACTTTTCAGGGGCCGATATGATTAAGGCCTTTGTGTTGCGAGCTCCAGCTCGTTCTTTATCACGGCTGCCGCTGGGCCAGGACAGGATACGTTCCCTTTGATGAACGCCGTCGCATCGTGCGAGTTAGCTGATTTAGACACGCTATGAAGTAACAAACAGATGTGATACAGGTAAAGTCCTCAATGTCACCCGGATTTTGTTAGAGGGGACAACTCATTCTATTGCAACACCAGATGCGACTCACGAGATTAAGGGAACAGGACCGTTTTCGTGGACGTTGGATTCTTTATGTGATTTTTCCGACCAGTTATCCGGATTGGATGCACGCACTTACCGTTGCTACTCTTATATTCGTTGAAGTTTGCATTTTGAAACCCACCCCGACATTAGAAACGATGAAGAAGTCTTAGTATATGGCGATTTTGAAATTACACTTTCATCCAGACATTTGAAGTTGGAACGTTAGATTTGTGCAGGAAGACCATTGGGTGCAGCCATAAAGTCACGTGTTTACATTTTTCATCTTGGGATTACAACATTAGTTTAGAATGGATTTTCTTTTCCTTGTTTCATTGTTTGACATGATAATCTGTACTAAGCACTCATACGGACGAATGTTTGGAGTGAAAAACACAGCCCTATTGTTCCTCTACTTATCGGTCGTCATGCAATAAACCTTCCTTAAGTGTATCTCCTTCCCAATTACTGAATGGAATGTTAAACATCGTCTAGACGTTATAAAGCAAGCCTATCGACAAGGTTTTACAGTTGTGCTAGATAATTGGATGCGCGCCTAACAGTACTTCAGTTACTTGGCTGTTTTGAGGTCTGCGATTTTTTGTTTCAGAGTGTAGCGGTGTTCTGCTTATATAACCTGTGCTGTTTCTTTACCAATTCTTTGTTTTTAGTTCTGCGAGGTTTCGTTTATTACCGACACTCTGTGTATCGCCAACATTTTTCAATACAACATCCAGACCGGTTCTTTCACACCATCAGTTATTTTTGTGTATTTCAGAGTATATCGGTATCTGCGGCGGTCAGCCCTATTTAGCTTGTAATGTAAAACCAGACAGATCTAATTCAAATATTCTTCCGCTTCCCTAATACCTCAGCTAAACCAGGAAGCTCCATTTGAAATGCAGCCGGTTTTGGCCAATTTTTTTTCATCAATTACAGTTTAACGCCAGGGGTTTTAGAATTTCGGATGTCATGTGTATATGGATCTGTATGGTCGTTCAATAGAATTACCTGCTCATGCAATCTGCAGTATAGAGCCTTCATGTCTGAACAGATATTTGATTTTTTCCTCGCATATTCGGTAGCCGGGCATCAAGCCCAGGATGTACTCTGAACTCCCTAAATAGACGGCTTGCCATTTTGCCTCTGAATAGTTTCGACCTTCAAGGTTGTCCTACATAATGTGATTTTTTGCGTTTCATCCTCACCCACAAGTGCCTCTAGTCCGTTCAGTTTAATAAATTCTTGGACGAGTGGTACGTTGTCTGACAGACTGTAACTCTTCATTTTATAATAAACAACAAGGTAAACCTACGTACGATGTCCAGCCCTGAGTTCAAGTGCGGCGATGTTCGCCGGAATGCGACTTCAGTCTTTCCTGGAGTCCGTCCCTCCCAGTTACCTACGGAAAAAACGCCTGTTATCACTTTTCGGTATTCGCTGGTTTTCTGGTGAACATCTTCGTTGGTTGCTTGGTAGTCATGGCAAAGTACCCAAACAATGCAGCTGAAATAACTAGCCCAACAGCCTCAGTGTAATATTATTGGCTCATAGAAACCCAAATCAAAAGTGATTCACATAAACTGTTCTGCAGGCAAACTATTGTTATTCATCCCCTTCGGCTTGTAACCTAGGTTTGAGGAAAGCAAGACTTTCTGATCCTTCACAAATTTTTCAGGTTAAATTCAGTTCCATTTGGTTAATATCTGCAACTTCTCTGGACATTGAAAGTGCAGTGCATCCCTTGGCCATGAAAATCGATCATCTGACTGCCCATTCATGTTAGCTTTTTGGAATAAAAATGCTTCTAAATAGTACATTTTATTTGCGTCATCTTAAATCGAAAGTAAAAAAATAGCCTAGGCAATCAGGTCATATGTAAAAATGCGGTATATAGATGCACATCGTTGTTCCACTGTTAGTGGAATGAGCTAGCAGCAAGATAGCACGATCAAGTGAGCTGTTGTTTTCTGATCAGTTATACCATGTCGATGTTCTAGAAACTCCTGGCGGGTACGTTTTGGTTGACTGGGTCAACTTAAGGAAGAAACTAAGCCCAAGCTTTCATCAGGGGTTCTAAGTAGCTATATTGAACTTCCACTTTTGAATGCTAACAATGGGGAGCGCATTTATGCTCGTTCCAACTGCAATATATATAAGAGCCGAGTTGGTTCAGCTGTTGTCACGTGCTATAAACAAGGTTTACGATTGGTCAGTGTCACGCATATTCAAAATGAGATTTCTATTATGGATGCTCATAATGAGACCCTATTGTAAAAGGTCAAGTAATTTTTAAATGTTCCCATTCAGCGTTTGAATTGGTCAAGGTAAGCTGATGCACTTTCAAAAATACGTCATCAACACGGAATGTATTTGCTTCACTCCCAACATCAGTCGAACTGCTGGATAAACTTTTATCGCGTCAAATTTTGGACGAAATGGAAAGGAGATTGAGCGTCCTGCCAAGGATGACATGACATCTTGCTAAGCAATTAAGATGAGTCACTTAGAACACAAGTACAGTAATATCTTGCAAATTTCACCCATTTTAGTTTCAGGTAGAACATGGGTTTGCGAAAACTTCGAAATTGTGCTCACTTGGCAATTCGTTAGATCCGTGAAACGGGTCATGATCTCTCGAAACGTTTTCAACAACTTTCTAGGTAGTTTGTTTCTTCAGCTCATAGTCTTTTTCTGTAGATACTTCCTTCTGCAAGAAGACTTGATTTGCAACCAACCAAAACTGTCCGGGGGGTATTGTATCCGCCGGAAAACAAAAGCTGCCAAAGGTTCAGCAGCCTTTTTAGTGGGACTTTTGACAGCGATATTTTTAAGGCCCATAATTCTAACAGATCTTTCGTATCTCAGGAAGGCTCCCGTAAAAGTAAGGATCATTCCACAGGCAATCATCACTAAGTAATATCTCAACATCTTTTTTATATGGCAAAAATTGTCGTTGTTATTCAAATGAAATTTGCATTTTAAAGCCCCCAAATGTCCCGAACATCCAAGCTTGTGTTCAGTACAGCTAGGCAGTTAAATGATTGCCACAGTGAAATAAGAACTCCTCAGACCAATCTTCGTTGATGTCAACCCCAACCTATGTGCAAAAGCTTTGCCAAATAAAATTTACCCAAACTATGTTGAAAGCAGAGAACCAGTTTGTAACTCTTCCGTTATTACTGCAACTAATCGAATCCTCTCAGACCAACATGAGTGCGGAATCCAGAGATGTTGATAAAAAATTGAAAACTGTTAACACGTGCTATGAGAGATCGTGGATTCATCTCTTCTGCATACCCAATATAGCAGGAATTTAGAAAATAAAACCAACCGCTTAAAGAACTGTGGATGGATTTCAGCTTTACACTGCCCTACGAAAACTCGACTTTCTATGCAATTTTCCGAGAACTATTTAAGTTGTTTTAGCATGGGGGAAACTCCGGACGCGGACCTAGATAACTACACCTACCGAGATTAAAAATGACTAGTAGATGCGACAAAAATGTGTGGCGGCTGCATTCCAGCTTCCTCATTAGTGATACCTTGCTTTGGGCAATCTAAACTTGCTACCAGTGTAACCGGATACTACTGATGAGGCATGCGAGTAGTATGTGTTTTTCTCGAAACTCCGCATCGCGTCTAATAGAAGGTGGGGTTTATTACGGAATTTGTGGAAATGCTTTGCAGTGTTCGTCTACAATTGCGTGACAGTCAATGAATATTCACGAAAGTTCAAGAAGACGCGTGAGGATGTTCGGTTTTCAAAAACAAGATGCATATGAGATGTTTTCTTTCTCGTCTAATAGTTTGTAACTGTTCAGTTGGTGTTTGCTAATAAATAACTCCCCGGCGAAGTGTTTCCCTCCTTACACTAGTACTGACCAGTTTGGGCCAGAGACTGGATATGGAAATACAATATTTAAGTGATGGGCTGTGATTTTCCCACCGTAGCAGCACACTTATCAACTACCTAACACATTAGTTACACGAACTGTAAAAGCGTTTCTAAAGATATGTTCAAAACACATAACGAATAGACACGTCGATCCCTGTCTTCCGAATCAACTTAGCCATTTTAAAACTACCACCATGTCGGCACCACTGCATGTCAGTAGCCTTCTAAACAATATAGTAAACACATAGCACTGTGTTCTTTTAGTGATAAACAACTCATCTGACCGCATTTGTCAGTTCTAGTGCATGAATGAAATGCGGGAATGTGTAAGCAAAGGATTGTTGTTCATCCCCCCATTGTACGAAAACTTCTGCTAACTCAGTAAGTTTGCCCCATCTGTAGGACAAGCGTTGCAATTAGAATAATTTCCGTCCCTCTTAATGTGTCATTTCAAGAACACCCGGTCATTATGCTAGGCACGTATTACTTGTGCCGAAGAAGAGGTTAGCGAGGGAGGATATGGTCAGAGCAGTGTGTTAGTGTACATGCTTTCTCACTTATTAACTCGAAAGACAGCGTGTTACCCAACACGAGCTGAGCGGATACAAAATGAGTTGAATGTTTGCGGTAAAGGTGTCGGTAGATCTTAGAGAGCTCAGCCGAACGAACACATTCGTCCTAATTGGGATTACCAATCAAGCGGAACTAAAACTGTTGACATAGGAGCTACGTTAGCAACCCCTCACAATCCCACCCAATAAGTTCCAGGAAAAACGAAAGTTTCTGGTAGTGTGAGAAGATTTTGTCCTGTAAGTGAACTCCATCTATGCTGAAAAGTTTAGAAGCACTGTGCGGCTTTTTTATCCTTATTGGTATTCATCGGTAGGGCGCATCTCACTAGAGTTTCGAACTCGAAACCTCCAGACTAGTAGTTTGAACGTTTAATCGTTTGGCCACGAACAGCTGGTGAGCAGCGTAACTAGTACAAATTGTGTTTCTGAGTTTTGTGACAAGTTCCAGTTAGAATGAAAGAGGTGCGCAGTTCTTCTCGACTTTTTAGCATAGGTTGACTATAATTACAGGAGGAAACCCCCATAAAAATTATCATACATTCATAGCATCCGAAATCAGAACACAAATGCTGCTTTATTGCACTGTATGGATTTATACGCACATCTTAGGCAAGGAGGTCCATCCGACTACTAGAAGAGATAATGTGATGATAGTACCATGGCGCTTTAGCAAACGGCAGTTACCAATCCCGTTACATTGATCTGATGCTTCCTAATCAGATCGAAACCCATAGTGGAGTGCTTTTCACTACCAGTCAAATTCCACCCTCATGAACACTACCTAAAACTCTGAGTCATACTGGTTGAACGCTTATCGGGTCCTCCATGATGATCATGAAAATTTAGGAATATATAAATTTGACCCCAATGGAGTATTCAAACCCACTAACAAACTCTGCACACGGGCTGAAACACTACATCATCGTAATTCACGTTCACCATGCGCGGAAGGGCAGTCATTGGTGCCGTGACGCAGGATCTCGGGCTGAAAACTGTTAATCAGAAGGACAAGAGGCAGACACTGTAGCACCCATCTGATGTTATCTAATCGGGGAAAGGCATAATGTGGACCGTTTTCTTGACGGAGCGGTAAAGTTCCTGAAAACTTATCGCTAGTCTACTACCGGTTTTGACTTTCTCAGGTCTCATCTCCCAGTCTCCGAAATTCTATTAACCTTATGTTTCACTTGATCGCCAAATTGCAGTGGATTGGCGAATCACACTTATTTACAAATTAATTCAGGGTTAATTGGAGAATCAACTAACTCCCAGATGAATCTCTCGCTTATAGTGTAGTTCCTCAAATGAACGTGCTGCACCAATGCCGCCTCACCTTTCGGCTATTACGATATTTGAGATGTTGCAGTATGTTTTTTTTGGGTAAAACCACTCATAAGATTGATAAAAACTTTTTGACACAGAAGAATTGGTTTTCCCCTTCTACTTGGAGCTCATCAGGTAGGCGCAGTCCCCGAGTATTCTTCCACCTGATGTTCTACTTGAACCCGAACTGTACGAAACTTTCAAGCGAAATCCACTTATTTGCACACCAATTTTGACTTCACAGGAAACAACTAAACCTCGGCTGAATCTTCCACTTAAGCTGTTCTTCTTTGACTAAATGTCATTGCTTCAGGTTTTAGTTGGTACGATGTTTGAGATATCAGGTTAAACGCACTACTGACTGAACGCACTACTCATAAGGTTGCTGAAAACATGTCGGCGGCCATTGACTGGTTTCACCCTCCTAGTTGTCCAGTTGAATCTCTAGTTAGCATCATACCAGTTTTCAAGCGACTATATTTCGCGAACTATGTACAATCCAGGTTTAAATGGAACATAAGTTTGACGGACCCTCAGGGATTACAACCACTTGGAGGGACCCAAGAAGGTCAAAACCGCTAGTGGAGTTCCTTAAAGTTTACAGAAACCTTATGTGTACCATGTTTCATCATGGAGAAAGCTGAAGCAGGTCTTCTCCTGATTAGATAGCACCATTCCGGTTCTGCAGAATGGACCGCGCTTCCTTTTTTTAGCCCCAAGTAGGGCTTCTGGTGAAATCTACAAAAGGAAGGTTTTTTTAATACTGATGTCGTTATGTAAGTAAAGCCGAAAAGCCAAGAAGTACCCTCAGATTTTTTTTTCCTTAATGGTGGTAATCAGCAGTGCACATGTGACAAAAATCTAAAAAGTTTTAAACCCGCTACCTGCCGGCCACTGGTTTGAACAGCGAACCGTTCGTTCACGAGTGAATGATCAACAGTATGATTAAATCGAACTTGGCCCGTTGCTTATTCATTCAAGGAATTCACATCCTGTGGTCATGTGTTGACTGGCTTCCCAAGTGTCGACTTCTCCCATGGAAGGCAGGTTCCTGTACAAGACTGATAATGCACAAATAGCCGAAAGCTACAGGCCGGCAACAAAATACATTGTTGCCTGGACTACTGAAAACAACGTTTTCACTACTAGATAATAAAAATCTTGTCCACTGATAGAAATATTCTAAAATTGTCTTACACGTGCACATCAACCAATTTTCTAAAACCCTGTTTTCGGTGAGAAGCACATCAGCGCACCAATTATACCGCACCTGTATGGTGTTTCAATGAGCGCCATCACTTACACCTGGATGCTTGAGTGTTGACTGCCTCATTAGTGATGAATCGACGTTCCATTCCCGAGTCTTAGAAAGGCGAAATTCGCGATGAAAAATCTTCCGACTATGGATGAAAGAACCTCATTGCCTGAACTGACAAAAATTTCACTGCTTCTTTTCCAGCAACTTAAGCAATATTTCCTTTGCCCGTACTTTTCGTGTGATCGATTTTAGTCCGCAGTGTTCTCTTTAAATTGATTGTTATGTTCGGAGGTGTTTGACCTGAGTCAAGAATGTTAGACGATTGGAAACATGGACGTTTTATTTAACAAAAAATGCCTGTTATTCCGTCATGGAGGATACAGATCGTAGAGGACCGAATGGTTTCAGTATATTCTGTCAGGTTCCTACACACTGTAAACGCAACCGAAAGTAACACATGCAAAATAATGGCAGCAGGTTAACAAACGCTTTGCCAATATATGCGCCATTCAAGAGAAATAGTAAAATGCCGTCACAATCGATATTATGCGTGTAAGATAACCATCGTTTTAGAACCCTTTAAAAGACATGGACAGCTTGCGGCTTTTACAAGGTTTTCGTGAGAACTGAATTCGTTCATCGAGGTAGGCTGTATCGAGTCTGATGTGTGTGATCGAGCGGGTTGGGACCGGTTAACCGAGACAGAGCAGCTACCAAAGGCCCATCTAGGGAGAAAATTACCAAAAATTTACAAGTTTCTGACCGACGCATTATGAACGTGTTTTTATTCACGCCGTATTTCATAGAGTAAGACTGATTTGCATTCCAAATAGAAGTGCTGGAACGACTAAAAAACACTTCAGAACGAGCGAAAACAAAGGAGTGCAAATCACATACCAAAGATATTTACGGAATTTGAAGTCATCTGTGCTAGTGATCCTTTTTTTAGGTGGGATGGACCTGAGATGCTGTCCTGTGTCGTACATACATTGCAGAGCAGCTGAACTTTAGGAGATACAATGGCCACCCCATTATCAGTGGTTTTGCTAACCAGCCATTGGTTGGTATTGATTTGTATCCACCTTCAGTCGTGGAACTAAACGAAGCCGAGAAATACTTGAGGCGGACTCTGGGACTATCTTGGTTTAGTGCTTGGTCTCGTTACATTCTCGTTTTCCATACACTGTTCCATGTTATTCTGTTTTTCACATACTGTGGCGGACGAGACAGCGCTACAAAACTGAATTGGTAGTTTTTCCAGTACTTCCAAACACAAAAGTGACATTTAACGTATTCTAGGTACAACGGTTTAATGTTAATGCACCAGGATAGCCTTACATACGCGTCACAGAAAGTGAGCAGACCGCGCAAATCAATCAGACATAATGATATTTGCCTGCTGAGACAGGATGACGCCAACGTTCCAAAAGTTATGACCGGAGGAATTTTGGAAGCGCGCTTCCAGCGCAAGTAGCATGGCTAATTTCTAACTTCTTGAGGGTCTGGATGCATGTTTAGTGTTAGGATGCAACAAGAGCTAAATGCGCATCTGTTGCCTACTCTTTAGTTTGAGCCAAACTAAGTAAATGGAAGTCTGTTTGAGCAGGAGTGATTTAACTTCAGACGTAGGTCATTGTAAAAAGCAATGTAACTGCGACATACTCAAAAAAGCAATAGCTCTTTAATTATCATTGCCAGTATTGCTTAAAGTAAAATGCTTTGTGTGAATCCCTTGTTCAGTTTGGCCGTTTCTACTAGAGCAAGTGAAATTAAAATCCTCATTGAGAGAGTTTCATATGCCTGTTTCACAATGACACGCAAGTTACTGAAATAATTCTTAGCTCTTGAAATGGAAATAAAAACGTGAGTTCCGTTAAAGACGCTTCAGTCATTGTTCACGGTTAGTGCTTCATAAAGCAAACTTTTTACGGAGCAGTCTCATAGAAACCAACAATGACTGGACAAAAAACGTGGACAACTTCGAATGTGAACAAGAAAAGCAACATAATGGTTTTCATTACTCACACTCACGTTAGTTTGGATGTACAGAGAATGCATTTTTTGTTCAAGTCTATCCGGAATGGTGTACCACCTCACATTTGTGTTGCAGAATGAAGGCGTAGTTTTGAAAGCAAATGACGCAGATCTCCACGGAATTGCAAATTTAAAAAGAAGTAGATTATTGGATTGGCAACCACATTCAAAAAATATAGGTAATTAAAGAGACGTCTCAGATAATGGATCCATTCTGGCACGACTAATTCAAGTAGATTGTCAAATCTGGTCGAATTACGTGCAGTTTTACTTGAAAGAGCAGTAGTTACAACATGAGTCTTGCTTTGTGGCTCACTGAAAAACGATGTTGACTCCCACTGAACCCGCCAAATCAGGCCACTTGAGATCAGCAGATGTGGAAGATACGATATGCAGAAACTGGTGGTGACAAGTATAAACATGACGGCTGTCCGCAAATGCCTCCTCTTAGAATTGATTCGGCATCCCGTGCATCCTTTTATACTGTCGCGCGGTCGAAACCTATGTCGAGCAGGAAATTTTGTTTGCCGTTCTTTATGTTCTTTTGAACCGATTTGAACTTGCCTATCTTTGGCTTTTCTTTCGATTATAAAAAACCGTTCCGGTAAATTGTGGTGCCTTACTCTCCTTAAAGTCGGCACAGTTTTTATCCATGTGTCTTCTTGGGCAACTGGGCATGAAGTGCCCGAGACTTTGTCTAGACTGCCGTGAATCCCTGAGTTCACCCCATCTGAACACTGATCTGTTTCGTTAGTGTAGTCAAGAAAGGAGGAAGGAAACTCACTTAGCACCTGGGAATTGGACTCCCACGTATTCGCGGTAGGCATAGGGTACCTTTGAGCATCACTTGAACCAAAAGTGGCTTGTGGCGTGTTTCGCAGTATACCTGGATCGACAAAGTTAACAGTAATGTCTATTTTTGGTGCACTTTGCTTGGTTCGCGCATTGCATCCACCGGAATGTGTACTGAAAAAATTGCGCACAAGTCTTGATTGATGCCACCAAGCAAAGCCAAATATTGATCCATATATCACACAGATTCCGCTGAAAATTACGACAAAAAATACAAACGCACAGAACTGGTACTTTTTGTAACTGTCTTTAGAGATAAGTCGATCGTTTATGTCACACCGACCAACGGTGAATAAAGCCCCGCACACTGTTTGGTTATTGTTGATTGCTTTGAAGTATGTTTGTGAACCAAGATGTATCGGCGTGTTTGTCCTGTTTGTTCCATCTGATTTAACCGTTGCAGACGATGATGATTGCATTATCTGATCGAAAGAGCTCACTTTAACACCTGGGAAAACATCATAATACATGCCTGTTGGAATTGCCCATCCAATGCCTACCACATAGCAAAGGGAAATCAAAGTCACGAGAATTCGAGGAGAAAGGCGAATTCCCGGTACAAAACATATGATAAACCAACGTTCGATGGCTATCAACAACAGTAGAAGTACGGAGACAGTCAACAGCAAAGACTTCAGGAACACGTGGAGTATGCACAGAACCTTCACTGAGTTTAACTCCCAAATTAGGAGAAATATGGTGGCCGGAATATCGACAACACTAATCAGCAAGTCATTAGTAGCGAGCAGGAATAGCAACATATTTGAATTTCCCCGGTCCATTGACCTCAAATATGGCCGAGTGGGTTTCCTTTGAAGTCTTCCAGAAGTAGCGCCTATTGACGGGACGTTCAGTTTGCTTTCCTCAAGAATATCACATTGGCTATAGTCCTGAGTGCTGCTGCGTCCGACATAGCGTCTGTGCAAAATGATAAAAGAACTTGCCTCCTCCTCGTCTACTTTCTTCCGCGTGTCTCGTTTGGTTAAGCTCCGAGGTCGGTGCTTTCGTGAAAAACAGTCAAATCGATGGGAAAATTCTCTTTTGCCCACTATGTATATCACAAGCGAATTCCCCACAAAACCAAACAAGCAAATAAAAGTAAGTAAACAAGTGTTTATGATCAATGTGGGCTGATAGCGCATCTGAACTGCCGACCATAATCGTTCGTCCGAGGCGAGCAGTTTTTCAATACTCAGGTTCTTGGCCATGTGTGAGGTGAAGTACCAAACCAGTGAATCACAAAATGCATTCTCAATATCAGGTGCCGATTCCTAACTTTAGAGTGTGATAGTGGGTTAACTGACACCGGATTGGTCGACGCGAATATTTGAGTTATACTCTGGTTTGCCGTTAAAATGGCTCGCCTCTATTGGTTCACTTGATACATTTATCGTACGGAGTCGTTTTAACTTAAAACTATTAGACATCAAGATAAGCATATAAGAAACAGCTACCGGCATCTTAGAAAGATTTGTTTTTTTAGATGGTATTTAAATAAATGAACAAAACTGTGTTTCAACTGATGCCGAAGCAAATAGAAATCTAAATAATCAATCCGTTGACTGACTAACTGACAGCGTATGGTTTGCCAAAAATTGTGTAACTGGGCCATATTTTTTCGCTTCACTATGCAGTCACGCTAAATAAGATTAGACATACTTCCAGCTGACTGTCCTAATGGTTTGAAATGAGTTTTGGATCCTACCCGACTATTTCAGGGTACCTCGTTAACTTTCAACTAGATTATTACGAAATCATCTGTTATTCTGAAAGAGGGTTGGAAAATAAACGAAGTAATATCCCTGTGGAGTAGACCATTGAGTGAGCACTCGAATCAATCCTTCCAAAAGAGTGAGAAAATATCCTCTAGGACCCGCAGAAATATAAGGCAGTTATTAAATAGCTTGTCATCTTCGTTTGATCCACGTCAGAAATTAGGGCGGTTCAGATCAGCATATACGCTCCCACCTATCGGACTGGAAGTTAGCTCACAGGAGGCACCGCTTCTTCAGCATTTTAAAAGGGAAATCCAGTTGAGTGTTCCGTTGGCACCGACTTAATCTGCAAATGGGGATATTTTACCATTCAAATAAGCCACTTCTCTTACAAAATTAGATAAGTATTTGTCATTAGCTGCAATAGGCTGACAGTAACTATCAAATGATAGGGCCCGAAGCACCATGTCTTTTTATGGAAGTTTCTGTCCTCTTGACCTTTCAGGGTGACTCTGTCATCTTTCACAATAGTCCAGGGTGGGTTGTTCCAAATACGGAGATCTGCTCCTGAGTAAAGTGAAACAGATTTAAAAACACTTAATGCATTCATGTCTTCAGGTATACGGGGCAGATTTGTTTCAACCTCTTCGCGTGCACCTGTTAACGTAGTAAAAGTCTAAGGGAAAAACTTGAACTGCCAACTACAACACTGTCCCATCAAGGTTGGGGGAGAATACTCGGATAAAACGGTACCAGACCCTCACTCAGTTTACCAGTAAATGACAAGGAGAACACATCATGGGTGAAATACAGAAGTCAGTGGAAAAAATCAGTTAAATACCGGAAAGAAGTATCTACCAAACGGTCAAGCAAAACGTAGACAAAACTTTCCTCGTTGTTTTTCTTGGACTAAAAGTTTACTTTTCACCTTTTCACCTTTACTTTACCTTTAGTGTGTCAAACTAACCTAAAATATGTGAGTTATTTTTGGACCCAGCTGTAGGCTGAATGAGGTACTCGGTTGTTGTCCAAGATTAATTTCATCAAATACAAAGTAACCGGCCAAGCAGATATATGGGCTAGAACATCTGTCCCTGTTGCCCAGGGACAGCTTCGACAAGAGCTCAGTTTACAATTCTCTGGTGCTTGCTAGCGGTAATGCCCCCCCACAAGAGGACACTAACAGAAAATACCTAACCATCTTGCAATTCAGAAGAGGCATTCGTTAAAAAGAGCGAAAAGTTACTTGCCACTACTTCCCCTTCAGATATACTGCCCTTGAAAATATAAGTAAAGTAGGGTATCCTAGAGGTATATTTCTCATATTCAGTGTTGCCGGTGAAGTTTCTTGTCCCTGCATCCGATAAAGTAAAAACCTGCTGAAGTTATTCTTAAAACCAAAACCTAAGAAAGGCTACTTATATGGCAAATTTCCATACACTTGAGTACCCATCAAAACATATTTCGTCTAGGGTTAATTTTTTACAAGTTCTTTTGATCCTCCGAAAGCGGCAGCATATACTGGCCGAATTTCGCTCGCTTTCAGAGTCAGTGATTTTGTTTCAACAATGCCAAGAGTTTTAAGGTTAATTTTAACGTAAAAAATCTTGTTGGCCACTGAATTTAGCTTATTAAGGCATACAGATTCCACATGGTTTGGCTTGGTTCAAACGGTTTAATAACTAATTATCTATCCGCTAGTGGCAATGCCACAATGCACAGCTCTGTCGAAGCTAGTTCATATTTGGAGTGGTGAGATGATAACACACTACAGAGTGATGTCTCGCTTGCTTGTCTAGTTTTTACTAAAGCAACTGGTTCGCGAAACCGTGCATATACATTTTCTTGAAGGAAACTACTCACAAGTTGAGTCTCCCGTTCAAAACAAACTACTGTGCACAATGAGTGTATTTTTTCAATGTGCACATGCCTACTAAATAGCAGAAATGATATTTTTTGCAGACACCAATCATCTGTCTCTCAATGTAGTTCATCATGGCTTCAGTTCAAGTCATCAGAAGAATTCCCCCGAGTACTAACTAGAGAGAAACGGATATCACATGGGGTTATCCTGCGTGAAGGTGTTTCTATGTAACTACGATATTTTTGGTATCAGTTCATCCCACGAAACAACAGCTATAGTTCAACGACCTCAAGAATATTCCCACTAGCGCTGCTTTTGTAGGTTTTTTACACACACAATGAATGTATGGTGAAAAGTATACTGCGTGTGTAAATATTCGTCCCTCATTTTACGCTTGAATAGACTACGTTGCTTCTTGATCAAGGAGAATAGTTATTTTACGGTACTTGTATCACCACCCCCTAAGCAGAATCAACTGAGTGCAATCTCCAGAGACAAGACTTTAGACAGAACTTTCACTTTTTTTATCGAAATAGAAGGCACATGAGAGGTATTGTTTTGGTATTTGAATAGAGGTGGACATCCACAAAAATATTCTCATGGCATCAATCACTTCCCAACTCTGAAGAGATGGTTAATGCGACTGATTGGTAATATCCACAAACTAACTACGAACGAAATCCCTTTGCTTAATTTACATTCGTTAGGCCAACGGTTAGCTTGCATCAACAATGTCACTTTATATTTCACTCCAATTGTTAGCTACCACCGTCATAACGATACTACACATAATCAACCGGGACCATTCTTAAGTTACATTGGATTCAACCGTTTAGCGTGGGTTGTACAGCTTGACATGTTTGTACGGTCAGTTGGGAGGGTTTTCCACCTACTGGTTATCTATTACGTATGATCTGACCGTAGAAAATTTACCAGCTGAACTGTTAGCCTTCTAGTGACTGCCCTGTTCCGGTTGGATATGTGATTCCAACCGCCTTTTCGTCGAAATTACTTTCCACTATTCGAAAAAGCACATTTCTTTTCTCCTCTTAGTTTTGCCGAGTGGTGTATTAGCGAATAGATAAATAACGGCTGTTGGAACCGGTGGGCTAAGGGGATTGATACCCAACTTTCCTCCAGGCTTTCTGCCAGAGACTTGTTGCTTTCGGTTCAAAACGCAAGTATCTGGTAACCAAAGTGCATACACATTTTGCACCACTATTCATTTGGTGTAATAACGGCAATCTTTAAAACAGCCATAGAAATATAGACCTGTAAATTACAAAAAGGAATAGTTATTTTCAGGCGTCGCACCTGCACTCCTTCTCTCACTGTTACAGGTGGTGTTCACAAGATCAGTTTGATTCTTACTTGGCTGTTGGTCTGTTCTTTTAGCTTGAGAGTGGCATTGCAAATTTTTTATCACCATTCGAGGTGACACCGTCAGTGCGGGGTTAGGTGGGACACCCCGCTTATCAAAGCTATATTAAGCAATACTGCCACAGTTTTCAGTTTTTCAGCTTCAGAGTGGTCAGAGGAAAGGAATTAAGACGAATTTGGTGACACTGGCAAATGTATGGGCTGCGGAGTAGCACCACGATTTACAACACCTCTTGTAAACTTGGCGGACGTTTATTCTAAGGGTGTCCCGTGATCGAATATGGGGATGGTTTTCCTGGAAAACACGATCGAACGAAATCCGATCGGCCCCTCGCTTATTCCGGTGCGTCAACCAACAGCTTGTCAGTTTGTGTACAAACATTGTCTCAATGCTATTTTATAAAGAAAATATATAAATAAGCATACTAAACACTCTAAACAAAAAAACATTTTCCATAAAACTGCTCCCTTCTCAAGTCAATCGCCCGGGAGGTGAGTAAGATGAGAATAGCGCTGAAACAATAAAAGATTTGCATCACCAGAGAGAGTTCCGTGAACAAATTCCATATAAAGCAGATGCTTGTTGGCTGTCACTGCTTAAGATATTGAGTTGATGCATCTAAAATAGACGCCCACTTGTTAGGCAAATAGTTCCTAAGGGAAATCACACACTTTTGTCAAAATCTGACAGGAGTTCTGAAACATTTGGTTGCTGATCAGATTTGTTTTCGATCCAGTTTACTCAAAAATAATCGTTTTGATGTCTAGTAACGCACACGGCTGAAGTATTTTTGCAGGCCCGTTAAAACAGAACCTGAAAGAAGTGGTGGTCTGATGTTGAATTAATCTGACAGCATTCAGTTTGCATGAACGACGTGATCAGCCATTTCATTATTGTTACAAACAAGGTGGTTTGTTGGATAGATTCAATTGAATAGTATCTGGTCCACCGAATTGGTGGTGATCTCCGGTTGGTGGTAGATGATCCGTTTAATAGATTTCATTCTGCGTTGGTGAATAACTGGGGCTTATTGGCATGAAACAGCAAGCTTTCAAATGAATTGCTGCCGTAAGAATGTCCCCAGCCACTGTGGTACTATGTTCGCAGATTTGAAGCTTAATAGTGAAATATACCCACAAATGACTAAAGCCAGTACGGCTATTGGCTACCTTGAGAAACAAGCCTGAGGCGATCACCACTTGTGCGTCGGTAGCTGGACGGCAATGTCGCACCGTTGTGCGTCATACAACGGTGGCACAATGTA
>SJOL01007090.1:174723-194925 GCA_004794785.1 Opisthorchis felineus
AAAACAATAATTAAAATAACTGCACTATTTGCTCATCCATGCGGTATCTCCATCAATTTTTTAGTGCTGCAGATCGATAACATCAAAAAACACTTTTGAATCCACGTAAGTAAATTTATTGAACCAAGCATTTTGAGTCATCATTTCTGAATAAATAAGAGTAACAAATGTGGAAAAGGAGTGCTAGACTATACTACCAAACTTTTCGTAGGAAACAATAATTAAAGAAGATTTAGCGCCATCGACGAAGACAAAAACACGACGATTTGAAATTATTCTCGCATCGGTAGTGGTAAATTTAGCAGACGGCGAGCTACAGCAATTAAACGATTTCCAAGCCGCGGGTGTGAAATTTTTGGCAGAGTGATATTGTGAATGTTGCCGTTTTCTTCATACGTTGTCTTATTCGGAGGACTTGGAATAGGCAGTCAGCTTTCTAACCCACAAGGCACTTGAATGAGTTTAGCGTCTAGTTGCTCGAATTCTCCTCAACTGGCTTTTATAACAGAACTTGTGATCTACGGTAGTCGGAACTGCTAAGGCCTGCAATTAAGTGGTTTGTGGTCACCGTTCACTCATTCATTCAAGCTGATAAGTCCTGTCCATTTACATACATTTATTGTAGGATACACCTGGGAATAACATAAGAAAGTTGCAGTGTAACACAATATAGACCTATATAGCACAATATATCATAGCAGAATTTGTTTCAAGACAATGTGGAACAGCGCAATACAGTGCCGTACAACACAGTACGTACGTGATGATTTATATGATGATTTCACCCAGTACCACTGTAAAGGCAGATACTACTGAAGAGGCCTGCGAGTAGCCCGTGGTCTTCTCGAAGCTCCGCCCCTCGTCTAATGGAAGGTGAAGTTTCTTACGGAACTTGTGGAACTGCTTTGAAGTGTTCGTTTACAATTGCGTGATAGTCAATAAATATCCATGAAAGTTCAAGGAGACGCGTGAGAATGTTCGGTTTTTAAAAAGTATGTGCATATGAAACGTTTAGTTTCCTGTCCAACAGTTTGCAACTGCCTATTTGGTGTTTGTTAATAAACAACTTCGCAGCGGAGGGCTGTCCTCCTTATACCATGGGCGTTGAACGGAAATTGCAAATGTAAAGCGTTACCGCCCAGCTAATGTATGTTTATCCACAAGGGACTGTATCCACTCAGAATACAGTCCAGTGTTTTTTGAAGGACGTCCTTGAAAAAGCTAGCAGGTCGCCCGTTTTCCTTGCTTTTCCCTACTTCTCTCCAAATGGGGCTTTCAAATTCAACTTGCTTTTTAAGGCGGTTTTTCAATAAAGTTGTGATCAATTTTAATTTGGAATGCACAGCATCATTTTAGAAAACACGGGTTAACTTTGCGAGCATTCAATGACCTCTATTATTCTTTTGCCATAATTTAATTATGCCCTGTCTGTTTTAGTAGCATCAACGTCAAGCATGATAACTTACCACTTTCCAATCACCATGCTTAGCTAGTCAGGAAGTTATTCACCTCCAGCTGGCACATCACCTAAAAAGATCAAAATAGGGACGCTCACACAGCCCTGTGCTCCCCACAATTTGACATCTCCCCGGAGATCAAGATTTTTCACTGTGCAACTGCCAGAACAATGTCCTTAGCCATCCCAAAAGTAGCGAACACTTGGGTTTGGAGGGATAGCCCTCCGTCTCAATATGTGCCGCCTCAGTTCTTAGTCGCGGCTAGTCCTCAGTGCCAGTGGTTGTCATGTTTTAGTGGCCAGCACAGCCTAACCCCCGGCTGGTCCGGTGTTCCGTATAATTTGTAGGTTTAACCACACCAGTTTTGGTCATTTGTGGCCAAATTTACCTCATGAACCACAATCCTACATGGACTAGAGCATAAACCGCGGTCTATCCCATTTACATCTGACTCTACCACAGTCCGAACCCATAAACTCAACCTCTGGGCTTCCTGGTTTGATGCCACATGCCCGGCACCTTCGAGCCTATTGGCCTCACAAGCATATCACTCAGGGTGATGGAACGCATTCTGAATTAAGCCATTATGTTCACCTCAATGCCATAACCTGATATCCCCAGCGCAACATGATAAGTTTTTCAAGATTACAAGATTTCAAGATTACAAAACAATTGGGAAACGATTGTGGAAAGTGGATGTAAAAAGTAGGATTACACCGACGGAAGTTGACGAGCGGACTTGATATAAGACGAAAATGTGGTACCTATTTCTGGAGAGTCTGGAAAAAAGGCCGATCTTTGATTTTCCAAGGGTGCGTACTTTCTTGGCGGTTTGTATATTTCCAAACTGGATAAAGAGCGACGGGAACAATATTGCACGCCTGGTTTATAACCTGTAGAAAGCAGTTTATGGTTACAGTGCTTTGGACTGATGAAACTGGTGGACTGGCAGTAGTGGGGATCTCTCTTAAAAATCCGGCAGATGTAGGAGGACGTATGAGAAACTACTGAAACACAAGATTATTTAGAAAAGGATTCGTTGGGTAAAGTAGACATAAGTGCACATGGTTTGGGCTGTTGATCTAGATGCCAGTAAGGCCAGGAAAACCCACAGAGATGCACCTGACAGGAAAGGTTTTGGTACTGTGTACTCGGGAGATGGGTGGTTATGGTGGTGTTCGTCATACGATTCATATATGGAAGGTTTCCCAAAGATGGCTTCAATTTAAATAACTAAGTACTTGTACCGCCCAGTGCATGCTTTTCTAGAGTAGTGACCATTTATCCGGGTCATTAATACATGGCGAGAGCATGGCTTTCGTTATGTTCCAGATGAAGTGTAACAGACAAGGGACTGGAGGCGCGGCAAAATTCAAAGCAATTTCTGAACCCGTTTTGTAGGAGTTTATGGGAACTAAGCACCAGAACAAATTTCCAGCACAAATATAGATAATAAGCTCACTCATCCGCAGTCGGCCCGGATGAGCATAAATTTGCAGCTAAAAAACGATCATTTTCAATTGTTTTCGTGCATCAAGACCACGATAGACGTAAGTTTAATCGAAAAAACGCTCCTACTGAAATAGCAATAACATACGTACTGAAAGGAATCGACCTTCGAGGAAAAACAGATTTAGGACTACAAAGCTGAAAACCGAGCAAGAAATCAGGGAGACAAGATAGAAGAGCATCGGGTGGATCAAACTTTCACGGACTCACGGATTGATACACAGGATCGAGGCTTTTACCCAGGCTTCCCGGGTTGGGTTTGCTCTTGTCGTTCAGCGGCTTCCGTTCACCTAAATGGCACAATCGAGAAAAAGGGTGTAGAACTGCTCTTTAAGCTCTCAGCGTAGAGCAGTAAACTTGCCAGCACGAGGACTCAACTAAAAAGCGTCTAAAGGTGCTTTGAACTGGGTTCCACACGCAGCGTGAAAACCGTCGAAGGAAGGCCATTCCACGCACCAACTACCTGAAATGAGAAAAAGTGTTGCCTAATAAAGCAATGCACTCTGAGCTTGGAAATCTTCTTACCATGTCCCCGGAGTGTGTTGGTTGAGTCAGCGGTGCAAAGCTTGTTGGTCAACCCCTGTTCGAACAGTACATAAGTAAGCATTAGGTCTCCTCCTTTTACCATATATTATATCTTCGCTTGGAATCCTCAACAGCACATTTCCAGGGGACTCAATTTTGCAATCTTCCATTTGCTGGCTGAAGATCAAATCAGCAGCATTCACTGGCTACAGCGCAGCGGTGTAATCAATTCAGATTCTTCTGGCTTAATGCCAGTTTATTACAATGGTTCTCAGGCCACTCAAACCAAACGTTTTGGTCTTCAGCTACAGACTGGGGAGGTGCGAGTTTGACTCCCACCAGAGCCTTGTGATTGCCTACTACTAATTCGTATTAAAGTTGGTGTTGTCTCAGCGTCACCCTTTAGAGTGTTTTATGCTGAGTGAGATATTGTGAACGTTTTACGCTGGAAAGACGCTTGGCACGTAAGCAGGGTATATGCGCCGATTCGGGCAAAGCAATTAACTGTTCATGGAACCACCCTGGGTAGCCGCCATATTGTGCGCCACAGGTTACGCACACTCCACAACTTCGTCTTCCACAGTATTCACACTCTGTCCTGTGGACCGAGAATTATTTTCTTAAAGAGAGAGGAGTAAAAGAGTAGAAGAGGATATTTCAATGATAAGCCTGAATTGAGATGATGCAGAACGATATTAAGATCCAAACAACCAAGCGGGTTTTCAGATCCTGTATACTGGAAAAGGCAGGTTTACTGGACTATCAAACGATTGTGAGTATAGCACAACGAATGGATGAAAATACACAGCATAGTGTCAGTAAAACACTGTTGGGAGTTTCTCAAGAGAGCAAAAGGGAGTACTTTAGCCTACAGCTCTGCTCTCAGATGTTTACCCTGACACTGCGGACAGTATACAATACTTCTCGGTCCAAATATCTGCTTGTTTTGAGCTTCATGTTAGTGTGCAAATATACTATCCTACTCATCCCGAGAAAGTTTTGTTTGGAACTTTTTGCAAGGTACGATGTTTAGTGTAAAACGGTAGTCCGATTGGCCAGTTAAATCGTAGGTCAGTAAGCGCGCATACAAGGCGAGTTCTTCCACAGGCCAAGCTTAAAACGATTTAAGTGCATGCTAAAGATAAGCCAAAGTAACATGTGATAAAAACACTTAGACAGACAGTTGGAATACGATTTGGAAAACATACTTCCGAGCGTCTTGTACAGGCCTGTATGTGATACGTAAACCGAAAAATTTGCACGCGGATCACGGGCCGAAATTGTGCTGATACTGGGAGGCAGGTCCTCGATTCCATGGTGGATCTGTTTGACCTTTCCAATTCGGGTGACCATCTTAGCCGGGTTTGCTGCACTACTCTTGATAAGAATAATAATGGAGTAAATTGGGCCGCCTTAGGTTATTTAAAAGTAAATTCAGCTTCCTATCTACGAATTATTTTTACCTCATATCCAGCTTATCAACCAAAGACTTTATCACATTTTACGTTAACAAGGTTGGTCTTATTGCTTCCGATCTCTCTATGATTCACGGCGCATTTCCATATCGTGTGAGCTCCGTGACAAGGTCTAACATATGTCATTACGTTCGGAAGAGAGACTAAACCCAAAAATTTACATTCTGGGAAAACCGGTTGGAAACGTAAGCCCACGAAAGGACGGGTCCCACATTACCCTCTCATTAGGCGTGGGTTGATTGACAGTGTTAGAAGTATAAGCTTTAGGAAAACTGAACCACTCATATTCGTATATGGACGCTAGAGAACAACAAGAGCATGGCAAGGGCCCCCCAATAGTACTTGCGTCTACCAATTCTCTTATGCTTGAATTACAGCCTTCGTTATCAATGGGAGACCAGAGTCAGTAGGTAAGGTGAATAAGACAAGTGAAAAGAGTTATCTCATCATTTGCATCCTTTTGCTTTCTCCTGTTCTTATCAACGCCCCTGAGGTTCTACAGTCACAGAGAGTCTAGCGGGGTCATTTTCGACACTCCAAAGTGGCAGTGCATTCAGAATTGGTTTCGTTTATTCTGCTTGCTCTTGATTATATTTATCTTTTTAAATAATGGTCCGAAATTTAGCGATAGGTAAGCGTTTTTGCGCATATTATGTGATAGCCACAGTTTGATTTATGTAATGCGGCAGTATTACCCCTGATAGATGCGGTAAACTCTTTGAAATCTCCCTATAGTCTCGCATCGATTACAATGATCCCCGTAATCCCAGCTTCAATATCCCACCGCAAGTAGCGGACGAAAGTCTTGGAACATATGAGAGGAGAAACTTTCCGTCAGTCGTGAAGATCGATATTCGGTGCGACACACGTTTACGTTGCAAGTCCGCCAACCCAGCAACGCGCGGATAAAAACGGTGGTGACTGTTGACGTGCACCTTTGGTCTCTGTTGCTATGCGGTAGACAACTGCGTGATCACCCCCCAGAAATGGGGTTGACTCCTAGAGATTATCTCGAAGGGGCCGACTAAAATGTCGATACTACTGTTATGCATTAGGCCGGCCCTTTAAATCCAAAAGCACAACTTTTTCCGAAGATTTAGAAAAAGCGAACGCTGAAAATTTCAACAACTGGCGGGAAGTCAATGATGGAGTCTGCTTTTCTGACAGGTATCTTGCCCTGGAGAACTTGCTAACTGCCTCCTGTTAAAGCATAATAACGGTCTTATGAACTGTTCGTATATTTTTATCCTTATATATGCCATTCATACTCTAAAGCGAGCGCCCGATATCCTAAGGCCTCTCAATAATAGGTCAGCAAACCAAACACAAACCTTTTGAAACCGCTGATGACCTGGTAAACCAGTCAAAGGGAAACCAAACGCAAAAATTTCAGGGCAAGCGATTTATCCCCAAGGCTGCATTGTGGTCTGAAATCAACTCCAAAACGTTTTGCTGATAACGCCAGAATCAAACAGGGTACTGCCAAAACCCAATTTCACGAATCCAGGCTGTCTCAAAACACAGCGCACCGAAATAAAGTTAAAGTGATAACCTTCAAGACCTCATTAGAATTGCTGCCGTATAGCTAAAATCAACCTGCGTTTTTGGGTTAGAAGTTTGACGCCAAAATACTGCGCTCAGATTCACATTTCGAGAAGACAACGCTACCTCCATCACGGTAAAACTTGCTAATGCCGGTCCGTCTACATACGTCGTGCTTGCCTCGCTCTTTTGAGACAGAGACTCAACAGAACCGGCCCTCCAAAAGCCCAAAAGAAGACGACTGCCGCACAAGTGTAACGACCCATTAATCGATGCTATCCAGGCATGGAAACAATAGCCGCTTATTTTATTGTATCTAATTTAACTTGCTTCACCCTCTAAAATCTAATCGAAACCTGCAGATGCAACGGCACCAAACCCACTGCATGCCGGTCGACGCGTTAGAAGAGTCCTGGCAAGAAGGTCACTGCCTAATTCTGGCTTAACCGGACCTAAAAACTGCTTTTTCAGGGGACACCGTGACGAGAACAAAGATATCCCATACTCTTGTCTTTAATGAACCCCCGTCGAGCACGAACTAAAATATCAGAGTGGTTAAGAACTTCCTACCAGCTAAACCATCAAATCAGTGAGCTTTCAGGAAGCCATGGGAGAAGAAGCAGCACCAACGTCGAACCCTGAAATCGTTTGGATAAAGCGTCACCCGTAATGGAGGCTGCGTTGCACTGGATACCTAACAAAATCCTTGAAGATATGCTGCCAGGGCACATGGGCAGTCATCATACTTGATACTCTCCGTTCACCAAGAACTAGCCCTGAAGCACCGTGCTGCAAAAGACGTAGTGTCTGTTCTGTAACTGAAAGTCACCAAAATAAAGAGAACCAATAATCCCGGCGTCCTGAGGTAGAAGGTCGGAAATTATCACCTTCGCTGGAGCGGTCCACACCCGCCCGAAATAGACCAATGGCATCGGCAAATGAACTGTGTGAGCTTCCTTCCGATCAAACAAATGACAATGCAACCTAGGGCTCAGCCGACCGAGCCACCAATCCGACCCCGTCTTCTAATCAATAAAAATCCATCCTACAGATCAGCAGCCAACCCACTGGACCCCTGTCAGCGATTTCCCTGAAAACCTGTTACGATGACTTCCGCCGGAGATGTTGTCGACATGGTACTACTAAAGTGCTTTTACACAGGCTGCTCTGGCCTTTTCAACAAATCTTCGGAAGTAAGGCGGATGGTTAGAACTGAGCATCCCCTTAATTCTTCTCGCCTAGGCACGGCTGGGATCCCATATCTCTAACAGAGAAGTTGCACTTTCTGAGTCCGAAGCAGTGTTTGTCCTTCCCGAAAAAGGATAGTGCGCCCTTCCCGTTTATACGACCACGCCGAAGATTAAATGAACAGTAATCTGTCCAAAACCGTTTTTCGCTGTCCATCGGTTGAAGGGCCGTCCTATGCTGTCCCATACTTATGCATCCTCCTTTTATCCCTTTATCTCATCATGAAGTGGAACTAAACTCCTAAGGATACTATATCAGCCGAAGCAGATGTTTGCAACCTAATTGAAGTAAACTCTCTAGACCTTCTGATACCGGGCAGTGTTTGTTCTGAGATGCGGCAGTAGATTTTGGCCTAGCTGGCCGCTTTGTTCCGCCAGTTTCTTAGGCAGCCCATATGCACAGGTTTAGCTCCTGTGATCTGATGGAAGGCTGCCATTACGCTTGTATATAAGCCCGGTGACCGCGTTGCACCGGTCACCCACAGCACTATTGGTCCCATTAGAATACCGTGGAAAGCCGTGTAAAGTATTCTAGGGTGAAGTGGCTGAAGTGTACAACTACAAATACCCTGATGCCCCCGTTCGACATGGGGTTAACCGAATTACTTCCATATTACAAATATAATTGTCTCTGTAGACAGCCTGACCCAAATAACGGATAAAGGACCAATGTTGAATACCATATTGTTTGAATTTTCTTAGGTTTCTGATCAATTTTCTGCATCATACTAATCGACAAACCCTAATAGTACGGCGTGGTGGACCGCAAGATTTGTCCCACGCCAAACTTTTGGTGCGACATGGTCCTCCTCATTGGTAATGGTGAGAGACTTCAGGGTTCCTATCGGAACCGTCAGTTACTCTGAGCTACTTTAGTAACCTGTCGAACGTCAATGAGAACCTAGCCGTTCTGTTTACTGACGGTCTCAAATTCTGGAACCCCGACGTCGACGGGCTCCAAATGGAAATCGACTCGAAGAATCGCCACCCGTGACACAGAAGTTTGGTATTGTCCCTCCTGGAATCTTGACTATGTCCGGACGCCACAACACCCGCGAAACAAACAATGAGTTCCCAAACAAGGAAAACGTGTATTGTGTACGCCAGTCTGCGTTGCTGATGGAGCGTAAATTGGCGAGCAGAGGCCATTTGAAAAAAAAACACTAAGAAGGCATCTGTACAGTGTGTAAGCAGCAATGCGACAAAGTAAATCAGACGAGTAAGACCAAAAACCAGAGGTGTTGCATACGATGGAAAACTAAGTATGGCTGAGGGCATGCATGGTAACGTTGAGTGGTTTATGGGGTGTTAGTCAGTAAACTGCGGCGCCTGGAGGGGGTCGGGGGCCGGAGACTCGCTAGGAGATGGCAAGTTAGTATCACTGCAGCCAAAGCCGGTTAAAACAACGCCAAAATTGACGGAGCCGACGGGGGCGTTCACAACGGCCAAAACGTTAAAGTATCAGCCGCCTCAAGGTAGGCTGGGTTAATTTGACCAGTTCTGGCAGCCTTACGCCACAAACCAGGCCTTGTAATGAAAATGTTTGCCTAACATTTTGTTACCCAGAGAGATCCTGTATGAACGCTTTAGTGGTCCACTGGTTTGTGTGGCACGTAGAAAACCTCATTGCGTGCCACCAGGTCTTGGGGAACAAAAACATTGAGGCTTGATTGGTTAGTGTCCGTAGGGTGAAAGCGGCGTAGTCTAGCGGCAAGATGTCTGGCAAACAAGGCACCTTAGAAACAAGTGTCAGAAGGAAAGTAGAAGTTGTTCTCGGGGATGCGCAACGATTGCCCACGAGGTGGATGAGCACTGGAGACCTGTACGTCTCCCTAGATTGCCAAATGCGTACCCACGAAGACCGTAGGAAAGGTACCAGTCTCCGAGGTTTCGTCGACGCCATTGATTGATGCTGTAATTTGACAATGGAATCTCCAAATCATGCCATCTACCCAGGGGCGGTAGGCCGCGGTGTAGATGCAATAATGGCTTCACGTATTAGGAATCGCTTCAAATTGAGTGCTCTCTCACTATTAATCTCTTTCGGTGTTGATGGTCACGGAGCAGCCGTAAGTGGGGGCAAAGCGTTTGACAAAGGCTCGGATAACAGTCTCATCAATGATTTAGTAATAATAATATGTTTACTTTACAGCTTGTGGGGCATGATCAGGTAGGTCGGGTCGTCACAATTTTGACGTGACGGGCAATAAATCGAAGGATGGCGATGAAATACTTATCACGCGATAAGTAATGGTTAACTGCGGAAGACAGACAATTAGAATAGCGCATTTGGAGAGGTACGGGTATTGGAACGGCTGATTGGAGGTAAAACTGAAAACCGTTCTTGACGATGGGTGACCTTGGACAGTTGAGTAAATGGCTAGGGTCACGGAAAGCGTAAGCGGGAATGATGAGATAGAGAAATTGGTAGTAAACATAAATAGCAACTCACGCCACAGAAGTAGGTCGCACATAGAAATTGAACATCTTAAAGCTATCGCGTAGAGTGGTCACTGATTGTCCAAACACAGAACGTCTTTGGATGGGGGTAAAGAGCCTACGAAATCCACGTGGATTTTGGCTAAACGTGAGATCAAGTGTGGAAAACAGCCAGTGAAAGGCATCGCGTGGCAATAATTTCTTGCCATTTGGCAAGCCAGAAGGGAAGAACCCCATCCACATATACTTTTCCCAATACCAGGCCAGACGCACCAAGCTCATGTGAGCTCGGCCACGGCTTCGATACCCATGCAGTGCAATATCCTGGAGGATGCCGAAGACCAGCAGTCTGAAGGAGGGTGGGACTGTGCGACGAGGGTGATCATTAGAGGAACCACCGGCTGGTCGAACTCTCAAGAAAGGGAGTCATCAATGCCGTAAAAAACCTGGCACACACGCTCAGCCGTTACTATAACACCAAGAGCAATCGCGTCCGAGGCAACGCGGAAAGGCATTGGCCACCTGTTATACTTGCCAGAGGTGTTTCGGACGCCCGTAAAGTGTTTTCCCAAAAAGTCTGCGTTTCGGGCCACTCAAAAATAATAACTATTTAGACGGTTTCAAAACGCCAGAACACTGGATCTTTGATCAGTAAAGATTAAAAATTAACCTGCCCCGCGCACACTTAAAATGTCGTGCGTCACAATAGACCACGAAGATCACATTTATGAACGTTCTGTGACGCGTTTCCAATGATATCGCTTTTGGAAAAGAAAGCAAGAGGTTTGAAAATGCCCGTTGTTCTAGAGGCTGCATCAGGGACTTTATGGCAAATAACAGCATTGCTGTTGTGCGGAAATGGTGGAGCTTTTCGGCCGAAGCTAGCACCTCTTTGGTTGCCCTAAACGTACACTGTGCCATGGGTGAAAGCTCGGTCCCATCGTTCGTTTGACCTGCAATTAAATGCGTAATCGGACGAGCAAGGCTAACGCAATCAATAACTGATTAATTATTTAATTAATTAATTAAGCAAGTAAGCAAGTAAGTAATAATGGCGTACCATTCTGTAAGGGGGGCCAACATCAGCCGAGGTCATAAGAAAAGGGAAGGTGCGAGTAACCCAGTCCTTGTGCTCCAGCTGGCAGAAGTCATGTTGATCGACATAAAGCCCAATAAGTGGACGGGTTTCTGCAAGAAGTTGCTTTCGCCTCGGTTACTAGTCACTTGATCATGGGTTATTGTTGAAACAGTGTTCATTTCATTTTGGTTTATCGGCTATAAACCGTGTACCAAGGTTGCGCTTGATTCATGTGTTTCGGCTTCGACTGACGACAATCGGAACAAAATGAGGGGTGTATCTGAGCATTGTAGGGCTGGCATGGCCACTAAGTTTGCATTAAGTTGCTCTGAGAGAAAGAGGGCTTGGTCACCATGCCCTGAAAGCGATCGCCCCGTTGCAGGAGCGTTGCTGACATGGTTGTGGCCATGCCTGCCAGTGTCGTTCACACTTCACTAGTTTGAGTCCCGGAGTCCCGATTCAGGGAGGTGGCATCTGTTCAACCGACTTAGTTCAACGGCAAGCGTTTTTCTACCTCATGAAGAGTCACAAACAGAATACACCTCGGTCACTTACACCCGGCAGAGGGATGAACAAGAGGAGCTCTGGGAGGCAAAAGGCTTCCTGTCATGGAAAGCACGTATCCCATCCAGCGTAACTTACAAAGCATGAGTAGCCCATGCTTTGCGGGAGGATTTCTTCTTCCAACACCCAGCTGGCGTACCATATCATCGTTATCCGACTTTTCCACCAGACTCGGCCTAAGCTTAAGAGACACCAGTGGCCAAGCATCGAGAGATTTCGTGCAAACTCTGCATTTCGATACTACGATTATCATCCATGATGTAGTGTGGATCGCTCCGCCTTGACATATGTTCTGACAGTGATAGACAAACTGACCTCACGCCAGAACCATAGGGGTCGGAAGTTGACAAAATCTGCCTTGTCCCTCCCAATACTAGCATTAATCTCGTCTACAGCTAGTCCACACGAAACTTACACAACTGCTGACAGGAATTAATTTACCCGCCGGGTAGACTGGCTGATCTTCAAACATAATGTTTAGTCTCGATCCCACACAATCTTGCAGCAGCACTTTACATGTAAAAGAAGTAAACCGATCCTTATAGGCACACCACAAATTTCTCTGAAAACCTATCTTGAACCAAGGAAACTTTTACCTAAAGTTTTATCATTTGATGGCACCTTTTCAAAACATTAAAATCTCCCCTAGACAGCCACAGCTTTTGCTAAAATTATTTTGAGCGTACACGGAAATTACTTTGGGTGCGGAATCCGTATTTTAGTGGACGCCTGGTATCAGCATGATCTGCTTGTGCAGATGGTTGAGAGATCTGTGGAGAATTTGGTTACTCCGCGTGGTTTCACATTTGTTGAATTTGAAAATATTTTGCTAGAGTCCACAAATAATAAGCAGGTCATCTTTATCCGCGCAAACTCTAAGTGGGGCAGCAAGCCGAGGCTTGTCTCGGTAAAAGCTCTCTATCGTTGCAGCACGCATTTCATAAGACAAAGCCAAGGAATTCGTCGCAGCTAGTGAGTTCGGTGAATTTTTTATGAGTCAGCACATGTTGTATCGGATGCTCGGTACCGGTAGGATGACACCTTGATAGTGCCATGGAAAGAATTGGTGGTTTTACGGGCAGCACGAACAGGCAGTATGATAGGAGTAGTTTGGAGTATTTTGGAGTTCTGGCACAAATTCAGCGGATTCAGATGGCTTTCTGGTTGCATGTAACACGCTCGGTCCCGAAATGATGTAGTTGTGGTGAACTATGGGCAAGCCATCAGACTGAGTACAGCAATCACGGTGCTGTCATCGCGACGTCTTTCTAGGGTGCGTGAACAGCCCCGTAAATCAACAGCTTGGATGAATAAGTTTGGGTTGGATGGTAGTTAGGGTTGGTCAAGGAACCATGGCAAATTAAGATCAGCATGGATCAAGGATATTTTCGGATTCATTGAGAGCACAGCGTGGTTCATTGCTGCCATTAAAGCAAGGCAATAAGACCGCCATATCCGGGCTGGGATTCAAAATGGAAAAATTATCGCGAAGTCTGTTAGAGGGCACTAGGTTATAATTTAAACAGCGGCCTGAAATAGCAGGCAGCTAAGAGCAGCCACGATTCGTAAATACTGTATTGAGGCGAAAAAGCCCGGTGTTGATTCCCACTGTGAATCAACGGTGAACGGCGGTAATTTTCCTTGTGTTCTGACTACTCATGAGTAACATTACTCACGCCTGCTTATTATGACACCGTTTTGTTTCCTTGCTGCTCGTTTTCCCCCTGTTTCGCTCCTACTTAAGGTCTGTTTATTCGTCAATATTTTGCTGCCCGTCCGTTATTGCTTGCAAGTTCGTCTCAGTTGTACCTATTTTCGAGCGTCTACTCCCAGAGCTCCCGAAAGGTAGGCGAACACGCTGTCCACTACACCAGCCTGACACCTAGAGGGGTCTATTTTTTGTATTACCCATGTACTGCATCTGCCAGACAGCCTTTGGCGAGATTTGTTTTAAACGGGCGAAACCGCGCAATCTGACTTGTCACGTGACACAAGCTACCGCTTCCCGCCGCCAACCGAAAGACAGTCCCTTACATCCCAAACGTACTGATTTTCTGCGCCGTTATCTCTATACGTCCAACTCACACTGACAGACTGCCCATATGTGTATGTTTGTACATCGTTTAGTGCTTACTTGTTGTTGCTTCTAGAAATCTCTGCTGCTTCAGTGACTATTTTCCGCTCCCGCTGATTGCGTCACTATTGATTGTACGTTTGCTTAATTCACAATGCTTACTAACCCGTTTGCCTGTGGAACCAATTCCTGTCAGTCCTCAATACATCATCCGCTGTCTACGTCTGTCTGCTCCTACTGTCTGCTGGCTACGAACTGTGTATAATCTAATAGCCGCAATCGTCCTGTGAGGTCCATAGCCGCCCGGGTCTTACACCCGGTCTCAAAAACGATGATCAATATTGTGGTGGAGATAGTAGGGAATGGTGGCTCACGGTCGATGCGAACGGGTGTGGCCATTTGCGAATATGAGGGCCGTGGATCAACCAAAGGGCTCACAACCAACATTATTATTATTGTTATTATATACAGGTGTGCAAGCATCCATGAAGCTGGGAATGAAGTGTTGGGCTGTGAGCAAACGGCTCCCTAAACCGTTATTGAAGCGTACATGGCTTCGTAGTTAGCTCGTGTCAAATGGGGTGTTTGGCGGGAAAGCATTTTTGGAGACAGGGCTGTTATGTATTGGAGCGTATTAGGGCAAAACAAGGTTAGAAGTCTAGCAGAGACATTTTGGAACGGTTCAGTGACGCTCATTTGGGGAGTGGGCGAGGGAGGCGCAGACGAAAATGAGTTACTAGTTAGAGGCTGCAGTGGACAGCAGCGTACCGACTGGGAATATTACATGCGGGGTGGAAGTAGGTGCTAACTAACCCTGGAATTTTGGCGAGTCTAGAGGAATCAGCAGCTTGGAGCATGCAGGCACAAGAAATAAAAGAAAAATGTGGGGCGCATGGTCGCGTTTCATGTTTCAGCAATGAGGTGACCTCGGCACAACGCAGTTACAGCCTAAGGAAAAGAGCAAAGGCTTTGAATAATGAATTGAATCAGAGGCGTCAAACGGCGTGCACTTATTGAATCTCCGTTAATTTACACATGACGGCAATTTTTTAATCTGCTGTAATGGATGCTTTGGTTTCATAGGAGGATTAACTGAGATATATGCTATAAACACATCGGGCTTAAGTCAGCGGCATAGGCGTCTGAGTTACTTTCCTTTTATCTGTTTTCTCCGTGAAGTGCCTCACGAAACTATGTGGGGGACTTCAAGTCTTACTGGAAACCATAATTCTTCCTACTTAACAACAGAAGGCTGGTTCGCTAGATGCCATCTACTCACTGACATCACTTGCGTGTGCAGCCACCGACTGCTCACCAGACGGACGAATTTGAAGCACACGCCCTACTCAACGAGTGGCACCTTCCGACCCACTTGGCCAGGTGTACCTAAGCTTGCTCTCCTAAAAAAACATGACACACCGCCAAGGTTTGACCCACTTGCGGATGCACGAGAACTTGTGGTGTGCATCCTGTGGTGGTCTACAGCATCAAGGAGTCTCTAATGAACAGAACTACCAATGTTAGATACAAGTAACAGGGGGGGAATCCGAGGGCACCTTCACTCACAGTTCCCGGCAGGTAATTCCGGGGGTCCGTATTCCGTACCTTTCTGGTATTTAAATCTACCGTGGGCGCAATATCAATCCGCCAACGTAAAAATATTGGTCCAGTGTTTGCAGCTGAAATTTTTGTTCAAGTTGGAGATTAAAGATAGACGGTACTGTTCAACCAGCAAATTTAAAACAACAGGTACAAAGTGAGTTCGTATTGTGCATACGGATGGTAAGGGATATTTCTCACCGGTGTTTGTCTCCCAGAGGTGCAAAAGCATTGCATTCAGGCTGTCACTGGGCTCTACACCGTCGACGGAGACATTAACGCAGAAACCAATTTATTCACATTTATTCGCTCCCAAATTTCATTCAGGTTTAGTGGGGGAACAACGGCAAGACTGTTCATATAACCTGATTAACAGGGTTGCGTAGCGGTTTCACCCGCTCACCTCAAAACTTGTCGACGCATACGCCCAATCGTCGCTGGCATCAATGTCGCTCAGTTCATATCAGATTTCCGGCTCACGACCTGTGCACTGACGTGCAACGGTTCCAGTTGCTAACAGCTTCGACCGTCGATGATAACGTAACCATGCTCGCCGACACAGAATGGTTCTGTAAGCCTGCCCTGGCAGGAAGTCAGAGCTACGCAGTGAAGCCGATAGCCGCGATGCTTTCCCCAGCCACACATGTAGTGGCCAACAGCCCGCGGCTTGTGTCGTTCCGCGGTCTCTATTCGAGTAGGCGCAACCGAGTGGGCTCGTAAGGTCTCTCATGCTTAGTTACCAAGTCGTGGACCGACCACCCACTCCATCTGACGCAAGGCTCGGCGGGTCAAATGGTCCTGTGGTGTACGTAGTAGATGGCCTAAACAGCGCAACTTGTGGAGTGTTGCCACCTGGTATGTCAAGGGGGAGTGAACTTCCTCAAAAACCAGCTTTGTATTTCATTATAATCTATCTGGTGGTCCTACCGGATCAACGTAATTGTGTTGGTGAATGAAGCCTTAAGTGTTTGGAGGAGCCGATGGTCAGACACAGTCTCCACAGGTCTTCCGCAAGCAGCTTTTACGTTTCAGGTACATCAGTTAGCACAGATCGCACGCCGGCATGTTACGTTATACCCTTGACAGTCAAGCTGATGTCATGTCGGTGCCACAAATGTAGGAGGTTGGCAAACGTTGATCTGGTCTTATAAATCTGGGAAGTGATTTTGCCTTTTGCCAGACCGCCGGAACTCGTTCAGCTGTTCAGGTTTACCAACTTTTCTATTACATCGATGGATTCACCCGCAAGCATGAGGTTTGCGTTCCGTCCTACCCAGTCCAGCAGCAGTACTTTACAGGTGTGCCGTGCATAACCTAACTGTGCGGAAGAATTATTCAGGCTACTTAAAATGTTTGCATTTATGCAAGGTCTAATCCAAGGAGAGCAAAATCTTCGGCGTCTTCAGTATCCGTCAGAGAAAGGCCCTGGAGGTGCTTCGATCCTCTAGATCTCAGAAGCAGCACAGCGATTACGAAAGTGAAGAGAAAGGTGAAGAAATCATTGGCTGACACCACTTACCTTATGGATATCACAGGGTAATTTGACGCAGACGCGTAGGCATCCAAAGGCGGGGCGTATAAAGCATTTTTAGAGACAAGAATTTATAACAGACATCATTCATCGCCAGACGCTGCCACGGTTTCTGACGGCAAACGGAGTCAAAAGCATATCATGAAAAAATGCGATTGTTGTTGGTTGTCAGAGAAAATGACATACTTCTGTAGGCCTGACTATCCCGTCAACGTTTATCTTCAACCACTTCCACAGAGTTTGGTTACTATCTCGTCAGCGTTTATCTTCAACCACTTTCACAGTTTGGTTACTATCTCGTCAGCGTTTACCTTCAACCACTCGCATAATTTGGTTAACGCATGCACACCCACTATTCCAATCCTGTTCTGAGTACGTCACGAACTTTCGTTCCACGACTAACCGAGATTATCTAAACCTTATTATAAGACAAAAAATGCAAGCGCATCCTCACACACAACGTAAACTTATATATGCGAAACAACGGCAGCAGGACACCGACGCTGCCGATGCAGCCGACGCTCGGCCTACGCTCGGCCGACGTCCGACCGACGCTCGTCACTTCACACAGCACCTTGACCTGAGTCACTTCAACGCTACACACGACTCACTGTGCCGGAAAAGTCTGGGCTCAATATCGTTTGGATTAAACGACACGAAGCAGAACAGACTTCAACATGCTCAATCAAGACTTCAACAAGCCCAATCAAGAATTCAACACGCTCGGTCAAGACCCCCTTTCAATACAACTGCGTCCGAAGAACCTCAGCGTCGTCCACTACAACTTATCAATCGAAGAGCTCGATAATTCCCCTTTCTTTGTGTGTGTAATCATATTGTAACATTGTCTCTGGTAGTCACTATACACAACTTGTTTATTATTGGTGTTATTCACCTTCTGACACACCTCCGAGTAAAAACCATAGCACTAATACTTCCACCACTCGTCGCATGATGAAGGTATGATCGGTGCAACCCTAACTAGGTTGAACCCAGGCTCGTTTTCGCGAATTCGGCTCTTCCAATGGCGGATCAACTTTCGTAGGATAATAGAAAAGTTCACCTTGTAGGCTATGACCACTCGATTGATGTCCAGGGGGATTTCGCACGACGTTCTTGCATTCTCAACGTTCATCAGATTCACCGTCGACACGTTTCTTTCTGCAGGATAACCGCGAGGAACTCTCCACATTCTTTGAAGAGTGCAGGAGACGAACCATTTGGACAAGGTGCTGTGCTGAACAGACGAAACTGCATGCTGTTGCTGATGGCGGACTGGTGTTGACGTTCCACTCGGGTTCACCTGGTCCCTCCAGAGTCTGAGTGGATAGGGCCATCTGGACTGTCCTTCAAATCCATCGTTCAAAACTTCGGTTTCTTCGAGGGTTTGCGATCTTCTCAGGCAATCGTTCCAATAATATTCACCCACCTCGGATTAGTTGATCGGATCAGCCGAAAGAGAAAACGATTGTTTCTTGTTACAAAAGCTTTCTCGACTTCTCCGCCCTTGTAACCCGTCAGTCAGCCCTTAGGCTCTTAATTACTCGTTATTTTGAGGAGCTGCTCGCGCCGCTAATGCTGCTGGCTTCAGCTTAAGCCGCTCACCGTGACGAGATCTAGTGTTTAGTGCAGTGTGCGAGCGACCTTATGCAGAAGCGTCGGAAACTGTAGGTGGGGCTTCTTTTACCCTCCCCAACCGTCGTCCAAATCACCACTGTACCGTTGGAGTTGAGGGGCCTGTCGGACAACCAAACTCGACATTTTTAGTTGGTGAACCGATTGGCATTGCATCAACCAGACTGATCCAGAGGTAAAGCCAACAGACTTGCCTGCTCGAGTAATGACGTGTTCGGAGCCCAGTGGTGTACCCTAAAGTGAACGATACTTTTGTATCAGAGCTCTTCAAGGGTAGGCAATTACCACATCGTCCTATTGAGGCTGCGGCTGGTTTACAGTTGGTGGCCTCCAATGCACACGAAGCGTTTGTGCCAAAAGTTTGCGCTGGCTGGAAACATGATTTGCAGCACATGGCTGAAGACACCGTTCCCCGTTATCCGTGCGGTGAGCGTTAGCCCCGAATAGGCCAATAAGATGGGCTCCATCAGGACTTAGTCAAACAACCTGAGGACTTATATCACCTGCCAGAATCACGATAACTATAATCCTTACCGGCAGCAGCAACCTTGATAAATCCAGATTGAAGCTGTTTTTCTTAGTTTCAGAGTTGCCGTCATCGGATCGTGGGCTAACCACCAGAACAAAGAACAACTGTTTATTCCAAGATGGTGGGTCGCATACCATCAGGCACGACCATAATAGTAGGATTTGTGGGTACTAAGTATTGGGAGAAAATGGGGTGGTCACATAAATAATGGGCATCATCCGGCGCAGATGCTGTCATGCCTAAACTGGCGCGATCTAAATGCAATGGATCTTGAGGGCAGATAAACAGTTATCGGTGCTTTTCCTAGACTTGAGGAACACATAAATCTGAAACAAGGCCAGACCGCTACAATCTGAAGATGGCGAGCAACAACACAAAGAGCGGAAGGCAAAACTGAGGTATTCTGTCTGGCACGTGATAATAATAATGGATCTGGTGAAGCAGAAGTGTCACAGTTCGGCGTCTTCTGGAAAAGAGGTCTCAACTATTTTCAAAAACGTTGACTACAGGAGACACAGAAGACGAGCTGGCATTTCGTAAAATGCGGAACCGCTGTAAATCAGAAATCCGCCAATGGAACATACGAAAACAAGCCACCATTCTGGACCTCGCCCGGAAAAACGGAAATGTGCTGTTTAAATGCATGAGACACTGCCGCAGAAACAAGCCATCTGCGTTCTCCCTGAGGGACAGGAACGGGCGACCCACGAGTGACCCAGTAGTGGTATCTGAGGTCTACAGAGAACACTATGCAGGCCTATATTCAGCCCCATCGTTCTCGTCACACCCAATCTTGTCAAGGCGTAACTACGAACGGCCTCTAACCGATTTGGTCTTCACGGTGGAGGACGTTCGTCAACTCTTGCACAAGATCAACCCGTTCTGCGCATTGGGGCCCGACGAAGTCCACCCAAGGATCCTGAAGGAAACGTCGTACACTCTGGCAAATCATTTCTATCTGGTGTTTCGTCAGTCGCTTGACGAAGGCCACCTTCCCT
>SJOL01007090.1:204426-237013 GCA_004794785.1 Opisthorchis felineus
ACTGATGTTGCTGTCTTTGATGTTGATGAGGAGGAGGAGGCACAAAGTGAAGAATTTTCGTCGACCCTGCGTACGTTATTTCGTCAGACCGATGTTTGCTCGAGCTCATGAAGTCATCTTTTCAGCATTCCTCCTTGTTGCCTGTTCGACAGCACCTGTGGTTCCGGCGAGAATAGTGGCATGAAACCTGCCATTAGTTACAAAACCAGCAAAACGTGAGCGACTTCCTCGAGATCCATTTCTAATTTTACTGCTTTTCCGAGGTCACCTTGCACAACCTGTCTGGCTGAATGAAGTAAGGACGTTCAGTCACTGCGGCATCATCCTTGGGGTTGATAGGATGCCGATGGTCAGTTTTTGAAGTGTTAACTCCTGATACTGAATCGGGTTGCCTTGCTGCATACGACATGGCGGGTAAGTGGAAACAGGCTACTGCCTTCCTTCTCTCTCATTCGCTCTTCTCCCATTCTTCACCCCATTGCTAGCGACATCCACGTAGACTCCGTTTTAACGATTGGTAGGTCCATTCACTGGCCATAACCGTTGGCTGCAATATATACAGTTGGCTGGGCCGCCACGACTGCAGACACTACGAAATCCTTCCTCAAACCCCGACGCTCAGTCCATCTGGCATTCTTTTACATTCAGGCCAGACAACAGACTGCTCTTGCATGTACGCTGGACTCGCTTACTGTTGATATGTGTTGTCTGTCTAAAAGAGGATTCAAGACCCGGGCGCGGTTGTTGAACCGGTCTCCCCATCGGTTTCCTCTCGTTTCTTGTTGCGCACTTCTGGTGATCCAGAAGCCGCTGCGGCTGGTTCTGCTGGGCTTGACATTGTTCCAAGCCACCGAGCTAAGGGGTCTCTGCCTGAATGGTTGCCCGTTGGTAGTCGCATGTGTGCGGTTCGTTTGGCAGCGTGTGAGAGAGTATTCCGTAAACGTGCTGATAATCGCTGGCTGTTCACACACCCCAACAGCCTAGTTCCGATACACTCAAAGACAGTTTCTATGATGTTTTCGGCGCCTTGTTGTGGCGGTCTAAGAGCTCAGATATTGTTGTAGCTCCCGGGGATATGAATGCCCCAGTAGGCAGAGTTAGCGCTGCTAAGGCCCCATTGGGTGGTCGTTTCGGACTGGAATCGAGATGCATATACAACGGCGAACACCCACTGCAGTTATGTGCTGCCCGCAGGCTGTTCATGTGCGGTACTAACTTCCGAACCAAGCGAAACCGCTTGGCTAAACGGTGTCCCCCGCATGCGAGCCAATCTGTAACACAGATAGACCACATCGTCACCAGCTATAGGTGGCGTGGGTCAGTTATTGATTATCGCTCTTTCTGTGACAACTATGTGGATTCGGATCATGCGCCTGTTCGTTACCGCCTCGTACTTTTCAGGGGCGCGCAAGATACGCATACCTTGCCTGGCCACTGAGAGACTTGATGTGAAGCATACCTACCAAAGCCACCTGAAGTCCCTTTCGGATACCACCTCTTCTGATGTTAACTCTTACTGAAGGGTACTATCCAAAACCCTGTAAGGTGCTTGGCACTCCGCTTGTGGGATGGCGCAACCACAACTAGGTCTAAGCACCGCATCTCGAGTAGCACTCCAAAATTGCTCGAACCTCGGGCACGTATTCCGCTTGGTCGAGTGTACAATACTGGTCGACGAACTGTCAAACATCTGCGCTTATCGAGAAGCTTGGTGGATCCAGAAAGCTGAGAAGATGGAATAGGCCAGAAACTGTGGGAAGGTGTGTGAACTATTCTAGCTTACACGCACAACAGGCCCAAAGAGGCTTCCGGTGAGCCAAACAGTCGATACAAACTGTTCGCCGATCACGCGAATGGTTGCACTGAATGCTCTCAACCGGATTTCCTCTCCTTATCGACCTGGAGCATGCATACGACACTGTTCTTATTTTCGAAAAAAATTAGGAAGTGCAAGCACTATCTAAAAAGCCTAGCAACGCCATCCCGTTCTTCAGCATGTGCTTCGTGCCCACGAATTGCAAAGTCATTTTGCTGAACGTAGAGTCTTTGAACGTGCCTTCAAGAATCTAATGATTGACACTGGGTGCTGTGGAACATATTTCGGAAGTTGTATTGGCTCTGACGGTAGTGCAAAAACAAAGTATCCTCACAGCTCTCGAGGGCCTGAATTAGATTTACCAATTTGGACCACTTGTGGGATCAAAAAATGCGTATCGTTTAGTCTCAAAGGACGCGTATATCAGACTATAGTGCGATTTGTATCGTTATACAACTGCGAGAGTTCACCTTTTCAGGCAGAAGATCTGAGACATCTCCAGGTTTTTTGCCATCGATGTGTCAGAACTTTAGCTGGAACTGGCTGAAGCCAGTGAATCCGAAATAGAATAATCAGGAAACGGGTTTTCGGTGAAGCAGACGGCACTTCACCCAAAGAATGCTTCCAATACCGCAAATTAAGGTGATTGGGCCATGTTTTGCGCATGCCGGGACGAGCGCTGTTTTCCCTGCTTAATTTCGCCTTGCGGAAGCCTAGAGGTGAGCAGAATTGGACATGGCAGAAGGGATTGAAAACTGTTACGAAAAGTTTCGGACGCTGTTGGTGTTCCCCGCATTCCAGGATGGGGTCCATGTGAACTTCCCTGTGTTCAGTTGAAGACACCGAGCGATGTGGTGACTAACCGATATCAGTGGCATTCATGCTGTCTGTTTCTATCCAGATTATCTGACTGAACGTTGAAGCTGTAGGCGCCTCAGTTATTTGTGGTAGGCAAGCCCTAGTTCTCCCTCCCTCCCCATTTCCTTCTCTCTATTATGAGGCTTTATTTGAATAAATTGACATAGTTGTACGGCAGTGAGGCATCAGTGCTCTTATCTGGTGTTGCTGTCGGTGATGGTGGTGATGACGGTCATGGTGTTAAGCCTTAAGCGCTCACATTCTTCGTAGACCACACCGGCATACGTGATAAAGTCTTCAGTGTCTCAATTGGTGGTCCCGAGCTCGAGATAGCTCAGTGGTTAAGGCGCAAGCTTACTGACCGGAAGGTCAGTGGTTCAAACCCAACCCCGGTATCTCGGCTGCTCCTGTCTAGGCTTGGGCAACCTGGTAGTATCCAAGTCCTCGTGCTCCCTTCGGATGATATAGTAGCTAGGCACCGGAAGGCTGTTACAGCTGAACGAAAACCCAGCTGTTTTTGTCGCATTCGCCGAACTACTGCTCATCACATTTTCAATAAGCCCCGTTTTAGCCTCTTCAAACTGCAATGACGATAGTTTTCAACAGCTAATTTTACTGTCCATGCTTTGTCTTTAACTTCATGTTGTTCTGGCTATGAGACGTGGCCTCTTCGTGTAACGGAACTGCGACGCCTTCGGGTCTTCGACCACCGTTGTCTCAGAATGGTAGCTCGTGTAGGCTGGTGTCAGTGGACCCGTAACGAGGCAGTTAGAAAGCGAGTGCTCGGTTGTGCGACGAAGACTTCCTTCGAAGAATGTGTCCAGCACCAGAAGCTGCGTTTGTTAGGCCATGTATTTCGCATGCCGAAAAGAGTGCTGTTTTCCGTGCCCAATTCAGAATGACGGAAGCAGATAGGTGGCCAACCTTTGGCCTGGCAGAAGGGTGTGAAAGAGATTACGAAAAGTCTGAGTACTGCCAGTGCAACTCGCTTTCCAGGATGTGGACCGCGTGTTTTCCACTGCGCCTGGTTGGAAATGCCGCTGCTAATTAGTTTCGATGATTTCCCTGTTGTCATTTTCTATCTGTCTGCCTGAATAAGTGTCTGGAGGTGTAGGCACCCTGGAATGGTTGTGGTAGGCCAGCAGTAAGTTCCTTACCCATCACAGTGAGGCTTTCAAATAAATCATGGTTGTATGGCAGCGAAGCACCATTGTTGAACGTTGATGTTGTGCAGTTGATGGTGGTGATGTTCTGAATTGTAATGTTGCTCAACTTGTTTCTAGCCCTGTTCATATTTTGGCCCCGCTGCGGTTTCATTGGTTCTCCTAACCTTTCTTATTTGGGCAACTTTGCAACTTCATGGGGAGATTGCTATTTCACTGACCTCAAGTCTCCCTAATTTAGTGGGTTTCTGGTTGTTTGTTGTATCTTCAGTTTCGCTTTGTTGACTGCCTTAACGTACAAATTAGCGGATGCGTACCAGCTATTGCAACTATCTGTGTTTGTTTTCTCTTTGTCACAACACCTTCGTTTTTTTTCAACAGCATTTCTAGGAGCCTGAACATAATGACTGACTCCGATTCTTCAGACTGTGACCTACTTGTGCAAGCACTTCCAGTGCCCGACATGGAATCCGATGAACCCCCCGACATCCAGAAGGCAATGGCTTCTCCGGAAGAATATATTCGTCTTGTTCGGTAACCGAGCTCTACTCGCTGTTATTTATCTTGTTTCCAGATACGAAGCCGCTAGCTATCCATCTGTGCTACACGCCCCGATCGACGCCGCAGACGTTTGTCCTTCTCCACTCACAACGAACAACAATGCATCTGTCTCTCCTACCTTCATTTCAAACGCATACGATGAACTTCTGACGACTTTCGTTGATCTTGTTCAAGCAAGTATCTCTTCTGGCCTTTGATACTATTTTTCAGGAGTATAGAGCTCTAAAATCTCTTGTAACTGAAGACGGCAAGCAGGTGAGCCCCTTCTACTGTATAATTATTCGAAGTGCTTTCCATTCTGCTATGCCCCACTAAAATTTTCTCCCGGAAAGTGATTTAATGGATCTTAACCTGGTTTCTTTTATTTCGCTCTTATGGTCCTCATAGGTGCTTGTAAGTATAGACAACAGAATTAGAAGCTGTCAATCCCCCATGTAGGTCTGCAAAAATGGTCTTCAATAATAACATGGCAGTGTGATCGGCGTACTCATGCCCCAACTTAGACAGAACGCTTGACAGTGTTTTCCTGACATTCATAAGCAACTGTGCTACTTTTTTTATATTTCGTTTCGAATATGATTGATGTTGCCAGAGGTCCACCCCTAACTCATCGTACAAGCACGATACGATGACCTGCGAGGCGACGCCATTAGTGACATGCCGCGCCGCAGTAATCTGGGCCAGTACAAGCTGTTACTCTGTTCGTCAGTATTTCAAGTTCTGCACATTTCGTTCGTAGCTCCGGTCAACAAGCGTTGTAACTGAGCGGTTGGAAGACTTGTTCACCATAATTCTGATTTACTCATAATAAGTACACGACAGTAGCCTGCACGAAGGAAAACTGTCGAAAGATTGGTAACTCGAGTGCGTTTATTGGTTGTTGATCAAGATGGCTGTTGTTCTGTTCGCCGAGCTTTGCAGTTGACTTGCAAATGTTTCGTCGACAAACGGAGAGATCATCTGTTCGCATTTGGGTGGATACTCCCTCCTTGCTTGCATGTCTTTACATAGCGCTTGAAAAGTATCTGTTATCTCTTAACTCATTTGGCTCGTTGGGATACAGAGCTCTGGTGGATTCATTGATCCGTTTGTGATCTATGCTGCGTTTTGGTCTGCCTTCGTTTGTTTTGATTGGTTTTCTCAATACCTTCTATTTTTAGTAGTCTTCCTCCCTTCTTCTGAGTGGACCATTCTCAATTTGCATCGCGTTGTGGTATGATCTCGTGATTGATTTGTTGGCTTTACCGTCCTATTTTCTCCATTGTAAGAGCTGGGATCTTTGTGGTCAGTTTTGTCCTCTGGTTTATTGGTTGGACGCCTATGCCAATCACATTTATGTATGTGATTAAATCGGGCTATCCTACTTCTTCTATGAGTTCCCAAACTGGTTTCTTGTGCAGTTTTGAGCTCTACAGTTCTAGTGTTCCCTTGTTCTTAGTGATTGGCAGGTGCGGTCAATTTCGTTGGTCATTGACGGCTTCTTCAATGGAATACCATGCTTCCATAAATCCACATTATTTCCTCGTTCCTGTTCGAACCAGTATGCGAGCGCTGTTCCAGTCGAATTCATGTCCTTCCTGATCCCTGTGCATGGATATGAGAGAAAATTCATCTTGTCTTTTAGCAGCAAGCTTATGTTCGGGTTTTCTGATGAAGAGCTTTCTTCTTGTGTGTCGCAATCCTTGCATTGGATCCTGTATATTGCATTGTTCTTCATCATTGGATTTAGTTTTTTTTTGGTTTTCACAGTCTCCTCCGCAAGGTGCCTGCCGGTCTGTAGGCGACCGTCGTATTATGCTGTCGTAAGAGCCTTGCAGTCGTTTCAGCCATGTTAATGATGTATGGGAGTGGGCCTCATTTGCCTCCACTTTGTGCTTTTGTGTTAGTCGTGTTTGACTTCCTGAGTAATTTCTATAGAAAGTTCCCTGGGTATCCGTTTCTTTGAAAAACATTGTATGGGCGTTTTTCTGTAATCTCGGACTCTGTAGTGTTATAGTGTGTCTTGATCCGCTTGAAAAGTGTCCGATGCAGCTCAGAATTTGATCCGTATTCGGCGCCTTTCCGTAGACCTCAGTTTGTAGCTATCCATTCAACAATCCAGTAATGAGGACGACCATAAATGCAAGTTTTCCGTTGTTCTCCTCTCCCACTTTGAATTGGATATTGCCTGAAACATTGTTTACTAGTTGGCTTACTCGGTGCAGTTTTTGATAATGACAGAAGCCTCGTAGCGAATCCATATTTTAGGATTTATATCGGGCAGTACAATTTGTTCCAGCTATTGAATCATGTTCTGCAATAGATCTTGTAATTGGCGACCCCGTTGGTGTCCCTCACACTTGTTCGTAATATTCTCCACTGAACTCGAAAAGTGTGATAAAGCACAAGTCGAGTAATTGACAGTCTTCTTTCTCCAGTGATCCATTTGACACGCCACGGTCATCCAATTATTCGGCCGCAGTTGTCTCCGTAGAATCGAAATCTGCAGACGTAAGTAGTGAGCTCACGTTAACTGAGACCATTATTTCAACCTGATCGATGTTTAAATTCCTCAGTCTGTCTTGTCTTCATGGGGCGGCTCTCAACCAACTTTCAGCCCTCATCTGCAGTTAATGCGAGACAGCACATCATCTCAGCAGGTGGACTAAGCCATGTAAGGGTAACCGAGGAGTCCGACCCTATGTAATTGTCAACAGAGAGCGTTTAGGAACGGTTTCGATGGATTTATTGGCTGAGTTAATCCCTACTGACTATGAGAGTAATTGTATTCAACACCTTACTTTCCCCCGACTGTCTTCCAAGTTGAACTGGACTGTACCGAGGCCTGAGATGTAACTTCGAACGGTAAAATCCTTGAGAAACCTAATGTTAGTTTGGAGTGTTCTCCGTGTAAATGTCGTTGCTTGCTATCGGGCACAGGTAATTCACGAAACTTCCCTATCCTATCGTGGAAGTTAGTTGGGCTCTTCGCTACCGGTTCGTACTGTTTGAATTGCACCTGTGTATGACATTGCGTCACCCGCTATCAACTGCATCCTCATTTTAAACAGCCCTTTGGGTGAAGCAAACGCCTGCTAAACTTCGCGGATAGAATTAACAGTATGACGATAAGTCACTCGTGACCGCTCAACTCCGGTTCCAAAGATTAAGGGATTGATCAGCAACATAAGATGAATCAACTTCACTTGGCGAACTACTCCTCGGAAAGCTCTTAAGCCTCTTTGTCATCCTACGAATTTTCATTCCTGCTCTGTTTTTTTTGCAACCTGTCTTCCTCATATATCCTTTTCAGCCACTTTCTTCGGATGCGTTAGAAAATCCCAACCTACTGGACCAGCCGCCTACTTTTCGGTGGATTGCTCATCTAAGCAGGGTAACGCTGTGAGCTTTTATCCAAGTGTCGATAACCTATTTAAGCCGGAACTTTTTGCTGTGCTGGAACTCGTGACCTCAAAGTGCACAAAGAAGCGTTGGAAGTCAAGTATGGTACGTTTTTGTTCATTCACTACCGATTTCGCTTATCTCCATTTTCGATTTTCCAACGTTCCAGATCCCCATCTAATTGCTACCTTTCTTGTTGCTTCACACGAATTTGAGAATGTGTAGAAGCTATCTTGTAGCGTTTCCCATTTGGACATGCATGCATCCTCATCTGAAACACACCATTTTGAGTGAGATAGTAGACATTGGGGATAATTTACTGACTTTGCGTCAACTTCTTGAAACCGTTTAATTTTTCCATCTGAATTAGAGTTTGACCGAATCGGGATCGAACTTTTCAGTAGATATAAGTAACCGCCGTATCGGGTGCGCCATTAGGTATTGTAGTGTTCTCTCTTCACAAGAAGCTATTCTAGAGCAACCAAACGGTTTCTCATTTCGAGACGTTCCCTAATTGGAGATCCGGTCCAAAACGGAGCAGGAGACAGGCAATACCACAAGAATCTCATCTTATAACGTTATTGGATGAACTTATCGTCAGTCACCCGGGGGTTATGCAGTAGTGCCTACATTTTCCTCCGGTTTCTGTCTATACGAATAGCAACTTGTTCGCATGCTTCTGGGTAGCCTTTGTCTTCCCAAAGATCTCGCATGCACTCCACCCAGTTTTACTTATCTACAAAGGTCGACTTGCTTCTTTATCAGCTTCCCAATTCCTAACGGGATTTGGACAATCATCAGTCTTCTGCGTATTCTCATCTAGCACTCAGTTCATTTCTAACTCATCTACTTTAGCGGACTTCACTACTGTCATACCGGATCATAATAAATTCCTTTTTTCTGAAATCTTCCTATTCATACACTATATGTTGTTCCCGCCTTGGCATGGTTGTCGGTCTTGCTTAATCAGTATCGATGCCACTGGATGCGGTGGACGGTGTTTATTCACAGTGACAGTGTATGGTCCATCAAGCAAAAGACTAATATTTTTTTCTTGCATCTGGCTTGAATGTCCACCTTGGAAGACAGTCCTGTGCATCTTGCCGGTCGGCCTATGCTCTTTGCCCGCAGTCTAGACACAGGAGAGTTGTTTCCAGAGTTGTGCGTTCATCATGACCTATTTTTATCTGACACGAGTTTCCAACATAAACGCTCGCACCGTGCAATCTGCACGACCACCAGATACAAATCAACCGTGTATTCAGTTACCCCGTGGCTATTTGCTATCATCGGATTGCTATAATTCAACATGTTTTTCTCGGTCTCGCAAATCCATTGTGATCGTCCTATTACGCATGTTCTACTGATGCTTCACTTTCTTTCAGGACCCTGTCAGTTGACCCTAACCCAGTAGTATCATTCTTAAGTATTTTGACAATTCTGAAACCAATCGGAATAGTCCTGGTTATGGTCACTTGGATGGTATGTAGCATCACGTAAAAGCGGCTGCGTTGAAAACTCTAACTCTCTAACGGTCAATCTAAGCCTGGATATCGTCGACATCCGTGACTCTACGCCCGTAGGCAGTGGCTGTGATGGTGCACGTAGATCGTTGAAACACCAGACGTTCATGAGTCCGAAAAGAGACCGGGTCGATAGCCAAATCTTGGGAGATTGGGAAGGCATTCGTCCCGGAAACAGTCGTACTCTTGTCAACTGGCTCGACCAGCCGGCTAGAGGAAGACTACCTTCAGTGAAACATTAAACGCCAAAGACAGTTTAGCAATCTACTCACAAAAGCATCCACCAAGGAGCTTATGTAATAGTTTTGCACGCTTGTAGTGCCACTCGTAGTGGCGGATTTATAGTATTTCCAAGATCGTACAGCAAACAGACAAGAAATCTGATGAATCTGACAAGCAATTCATCGGTTAACAGCCACGGCATTTGTAGCACAACAAACATCAGAGATATCATTTCTTGAAGTCGTCAACCACAAATCGTTGTGTGATTGGAACTACACAAAGACGTACAGTATACGGGCCGTTACAGTTTCATGTATTCACGCTCTGCCTGCCACACCGAAAAATTCAAACTTTTCAGCGATCAAGCCAAGTCCGAACGGGATTTAAGTTGGGAAGCGGGGTTAGCGAGCTTGTTCGCTTCTCATCTTCGGTGTACTGAATCATTAGGCTACCCAGTCAAACCGCAGTCGAGGTGGTGCAGATCCTACGTCGTTTACTAACTGGTTGCTGCTCAACGAACTTGGTCAGCAAACGCACCCGACTGAACATACCCTAACCGATACATGTAATTGAACTTGGCTGGAGCCGACTGGAGCGACGCACCCTTTAGGTAAACATGAGCTAATAGAAACTGATTCAGGCCGCAGTCATTCTTCTTAATGGACGTTAGTGGCGTCCCAGTTGACTGGTAAACTGTGTTAGAGCTAATACAACTTGCACCTTCAAACCCCAAAATACTGGCTGAATACTCTGCGTTCACAGTCCCGTTTATAGTGGATTCGCACGTGCATGCGCGCGGTTCAAACAATACCAAAGTACCTACGTTCGTCTACCACTACCGGAAGATACAAAATTTTGGCTGCTAAGCTTGGATGCAAAAGTGGCCAAAACGAACGCACCTGAAGTTTCTGTCCAGTTAAAGGGTACTTTTCTTTAATTCTAGCCCAGAGATCTGACAACTATAGTTTCTTTGGGGTCACCTGTAGTAAGAAACTGGCTCGCCTAGCCACCTATACACAGTAAAACAACCAACTCTGTTACATCCCCAATATTTTGTTTGGGCCATTTTTATCTTCGGGGCGCTGATTAAGCTGGAATATTTCTCTTTTCTGTCCGTCTACTGAATTGCCAGACTGGTCACGTCCATCTCTAACTAGAGACCAATATATTGGACTTTTCTCCCTGCGGATGGGGTATCTATGTCCATTATTCTTACAGAGGTTTTTGACTATGATCTTTCCCTTCTCCTGGAGTCAACTGCTTGCGTGACTAAAACTTCTTGGACCTCTTGGACTTTCTTAGAGGTTGAGAAAGAGTTGTACATGACAAAATCGAACGACCCAATTTGATCGGTACTCATGAACCAATGGTCTTTTGTTACATCTACTGGGAACAGATATCGTTTCTGATTATTCCTGCGTATTACTCAAGTGTATGAGATGACAGCCACCAATAACGATCCGGAGGTCCACGCGTTGGATGGTAGCAGTCACGTAATCTGTTGCTTCAAGGTTGCCCACGGTGGGTACGGCCTCGTGATGGACATCGTTAAAAATTAACGCTTATGCAAAGCTACAGATCAGATTAAGTCATTGAGTTGTCATTGGTTTCGTCTTGTTGAGCTCTTTCTTATTCCATAAAAAGTTTAGAAAATGTTATTTTGTTGGAACCCGACTTTCTTGGAAAAGCCTCATTGTGACGGCTTCTAGTTAGAAGTTGGCGTGAACATTCATTAACAACCGAGTAGACTGTCGAGCAGATAGATGTTTGGTTTTGCCAACAGAAGATATTGTTCCTTAACCGCAAACAGAGGTTGAATTCAGTCAAAACCCGTATTTTCCGACAAAAGTTTGGTGAATCATTACTTCATTTTCGCTGAATTGGGACGTTTTTTTTAGATGGGCAGAAATAATGGAAATTCAATCGCAGACGAGTTTTTTCCTGCATATCTGCCTCAAGCTTGTAGTGCTATCTTTGTGCACTATCAAGCGTCCACAATTCAGTAGTTCCAGCTGCAGTCATTCTCCCTCACTCAAGCACCTGTATTTTTGAAGTGTCAATGTTTTGGGCCGTTGAGCTGACAAATAAGTCATGGCGTTTGTGTCCTTTCCTCGGGCAAGCTGCGCACAACACAGTGACTACGACAGAAGTGGCCGCGCTCGGTGTAAGATACGGTGGCAACGCAATCGTCGCAGCCTGTGAATGAAAAAATATGATTGTGCGCACGCCGTTCAGGATCTCATTATCATTGTTCGGTTCACATAAACTTACGTTTGGAGAGGTCGGGCTTGTAAAAGCGGGCTAAACAAAACCTCAGCAACAACTATTTGCAATGACTACTGGTTCCGTGCTGCGAATTCGGCTTCAAAACAACGGTCCATAGTTTGCGACCTTTTCAGAGCAAAATTTTACCTTGGAGTGACACCCTGTGGGTAAACGACCAGCACTGTGTGCAGGTATCCCTTGTTTTTTGTGTCTTAGTCAAGTAGATTTTGGTTTCGCGTTGTAGTCACATACATAACCGTTTTCTACAGTTACGGCGGCCTTACATTCACCGTGGAATCAGACATTTCCGTAGCAGTGAAACAGTTGTAAAACGTGCGCACAATCCAAAACAACTGACAGTCGCGATCAACCCCTAAACGCATTTCTCACGGTGTACCATGTGTGAATTCCGTGGCCCACTATCCTATATTCAGGGCCTGGTGGTACTTTAGAAAACTTGGCTTACGTTTGAATGTAGAGAACTATGGGGAGAAACGTGGTGCTTTTTACATTCCTGTATTTTTTCCATCCAGTATGTTTAGTCCTGAAGTTTTTTTTGACAAATTCCTCAAAATAAATAGAGTCCTCAGTTCTCGGCATAAAATTCCGGATATGCACTATTTCCAAAAAAGACTATCATTGCCAATTCAAGTTGAGCTGAGCAGATAAATTTGAAATCCTCCGTCGAAAGTTGCAAATTACTTGGTTATTCTCAGGTGATGCTACCAGTTTATTGGGAGGAAGAATTGCTGTTAGTGCTAGGGTGGTAAATTTTGCCCTTGTGCTGGTGTTAATGGTATCACTTTTTGTCCGATTTTCGTAGGCATGGATGCACATGAATGCCTTGTTATTGTGTGGACTGGAGCAATAAGCCTTTTAGCGTGCATATGTTTATTCCTAGTGTACACCGCCTCAGTTGGCTCCAACTGAGCTCACCCATACCTATCGATGGGGTTACGTCTCGTTTGGTCTTTTCGACCTCAACCAGTCAGCGCCATCCCGATTACCGTTTGAATGGGTAGCCTCCTGATGCAGTAGGTGGACAGTGAGAAGCGAATCGCTCACCGATTCACCCTCTCTCCAACCTAAACCCTATTCAGACTTGACTTGTTCACCAAGGTGTCCCAATTTTTTTCAGTGTGGTAGTTAGAGCGTGAGTGCGCATGAAAATATAAGGCTGTTATGGCAACAATAGGAGATCGGTATTATGTACTGACTTAGTAAATTAACATATGTGATTGGCCTAAGGCCGCGTAACCTACGGAGGAATTGTTTCTCTCAGTATCACGGAAATTGTGCAATCTGTGCTTAGCTGTACGCTACGGAGGACAAACCTGAATTATCACGTCTGAACAGGCGAACATGTTCACGCTTGACTGATGGAATTGGTTTGACCAACTACCCAGTAGTTGTCTTGTTTGTATCGATCGACTGATCCCCCTCCCCCTTTGGTTATGGACTCATCTAAGTAATCGTGCCAGGTCAGGAGAAAGGCTGCTCAAACTATAGTGATCTGAATGAGAAGTGTAACAGAGTCCTGTTATCAGCATTATTATTAATATCCCACAGTTTTCAATGTCCCTCCTGCGTACAAAAAAAACGCTAATTTAATGATTCATAATTAGTAATCGGCCGACTTGTTCCAGCAAAGGGCTCGCTGATAAGGGGTGAGTCCGAATGCATAAATGATGGTGCCCCGCCTGCGCACTTCACTGACAGGTTGATATCAACCATACCGCCCACTTATTACCACTCGCACTCAACCATGGATGGAATCTTTGGGTTGGAAATCATACATGGCCCGTCGTCCTTAGGTTCGAACCCAAATGCACACAATTCTGGTGGGATCGAGTAGCGACGAAACAGTGATCATGTCTGGATAGAACTTCGCGAATTTTTACGTATCATTGGCTGTTATCAGAGCTAATGGAGCTTTAAGTGTGATGACGTGATTTTTTCATGTTTTTGTAATTGGAAATGCGTTTTTGGCCTTTTTACCCTTTGCGCTCCATGAATCTACGTCTCTCGCCAAATATGAATGCGATCCGATCGGTGTGTTGTTCACTTCCTAGTCATTTTCCTAGCACCCGCTTATCCCAGTGTGGTCGAATAGCGTTCAATCACCAGCGGGTTGTGAGTAGAGCGCAGTGCACACAGGATATGCTCCCCACTTATTTCCTAGACTCAACAGTGAACGGAAGAGCGCCACACAAGGTGATGGATGTTTTTGTTAATTGGTAATTAATAGTTGGTGTTTATTGAATGCGGTGTTCTGTCTACCTGACCGACTTTCCCTGCAACAGCCGCATCACTACATGACTTCCATGAGAAGTAGCTTATGTTTTGTTCATCCCTAGTCACTTCGGTTGCCTATTTGACAAGATAGTATTCACGGTTTCGTCGAAGTTATTACGGCGAGGTTGTACTTTGTCTCTTCTATCGTGATGTTTATACAGTTTACATGTTTTTTTGCGATCCCAATTGTCCAGGCTGTTTGGATTCTGTCTTTGATGATGGCTTTGGAGCCCCCTCTGCATCCTGACATTCATCACTTGCTACGCACCATCGCCAGACGGTGTCGTAAACTGAAAAACGTAGGTTTCTTGTTTTCCACCCACTTGATTATTTATATGAAGGAGCTTGGATCGGACAAGAAAAGTTCGGAAGATGACCTGTTTTTCGGCCTCTGCCCAATTCTCGTCGCAAGAAACTTTGGTCAGTTGGACCTTCTGGAGTCCCCCTGAGACTATCGTCTTATCCTGCCCCAACCGTGTATATCTTTATCGTGGGGAGCTACAACATTCGGTTATCCGGTGTACATACGTCCAGTTTTTTTACCTTTCGACCCGTCTTTTCTGCTTTCTCCACGAAAAAACGGTAACCGACGGTTTTGAGAAAATGGGCCCTTCTCACTCTTTTTTCTGAATCCCACCGACCGTTGGCGCTCGATCGAAGTCATGAAAAATTCGTGCGCTTGTTTTGGCAGTGTTCATTTACAGGCCGTTGCAGCGTTGTGACAGATACAATCAACTATAGATCTACGGCCGTAAATTTTGTCCGATGAGGACACTATTGTCAGCTTAGTCTTGGTTGCACTCTCACGCTCTCCATGGCTCTCCAATTGGCAGCATATCGAACTATTGATGGCTTGGCTGCGTTAATTGGTTCTAGGTCAGGTGGCTGTTGATCTGCTCGCCGAGCTTGTCCTTTTGATTGCAGACGTTTCGTCACCAAGTATGGTGACATCAATGTACGGTTGATGTCTCCACGATTGGTGACGAAATGTCTGCAAGCAAATTGCCCAGCTCGGTTGGTTCCATTATTTAATCGAACAGGACTGGGGATGATGAGATCTTTGCCGTACGTAAAATAGGGCCGCTGGATTCCGCACCGTACACTTACAACTGGGATTTGTTGGCAGAGTAGTACAACATCGTCAGTTGTATCGGCTTAAGTGGTGCTCTATCTTTTGTCATTATGTTCCACATTGAGTCGTGGTCTGTTGATTCATAAGTTGTGCGAAAGTAGCCGAAACACGCTAGTTATAGATGTTGGAACTGAAAGCGGTGTTCTGATATTCGCCACAGGGCCAATATCCGGTCAACGTATCCCCTGTCGTGATAGAATCCTCTTCAATTAAATCGAGCGCCATAAACAGGACCGATGTGAGGTTCTACAGCAGTATCTACTAAGCTGCTGCCTCGATAGTTCTCGCAGTAGGATTGAAGTATTCCAGTCGGCTGGAAATACTTCAGATGGACAGGCTGGATGCCTGAGTGGTTGGACGATTGACTGAGTAGCCCCATACGTCTATGGCATCTGCACCCAGTTGAGGTTGCGAGAAGCCTGGACTGATTGATTCTCTCGTCTTAGACGACAGTAGCCTGATGGCGTCGCAAGACATGATGCTTTGACAAGTTCAGTTAGGTTCTTCGTGCCTTCTGATATCCGATCTTTGGTGATATGTTGGCTGCTGTCAAGTTGGGTTAAGGCAGCCCAGTGTGTACCATTTTTCATTTTGAGCCGCTTGATATCGACTTGCTGTAACCGAGCTAGTCACTAGTTCAGTGCTGTGCGCGTTGCTTAGCGACCGATGACAGCCGTTTTTGAGCAAATGAATAATAAGATACTTCCGACAGTATTGCTTGGGATATGTTGCTTGGTCTATGGCAATTGGATACTTGCACGAACAAACAAATTATCTGGTCCTTTTTTGTTACCAGCTTTTGCCTCTCTATATGGTCTGCAGTCTTCGTTGAAGAAGTCCAGCGAACCAAGACTGTTTTGCGTGCCATGCCAGGAGGTGCTTTTTGAGGTGTTAAAGGCGTGTATTGGAGGCGCTACTACTAGACGATAACTATTTTCCCTTCGTCGATCTGTGCGAAAGTATCCTAGATTATGGCGTGTAATGCCTCGGGCTGAACCAGTCCGAGCGTCCCCATCTCCCTCTGTCGTCTGGATGCCCTGTCCGGATATCGGATTCACGAGTCTGTAATTGGTCAAAATATTCATCTTTTATTGGAATTTCCTCGGGGATTCGAGGAAGACCTTCGTGTTCTGAGGTACAATAATTTCCCCCAAAAGAAGGATGGCTGTCCGTCGGTCAAATTTTTTTATATTATTGGGTCCCCAGCACGAGGGAACGCCTGGCCAAAACTTAACTCATGTAGATAGATTTGTGTTTTTGTCACCCGAAACATCGCTTGAATAAACCATAACAACATATCGTTCAATCGACCAGAATGCTTCACAGCCTACAGTTGATTTCCCCCATCTGCAAACAGAGAACTGGGTCGTTCTGACCCAGTTGTGAATTTTATTCGAAACAGAGCTGCGCTGTCGGTAGCATCTCTGCTTCCAAAGAATCACAGATTTTACATAATTTGGACGCCGGTATCGGGTGAATTGCTGCAGTTTCGGACTACTTCCGAGTTGGTGAGCTCTGTTCACCCCCACAAGTTTCGTTGAGTAACCGATATCGATCAATAGCCAACAGACGTAAGGTGGAATGTTAACGATATCCTTTTCCTGTCATGTGCGCAATTCGACGACAGAGGCATCGAGAAAATCTCTGCAGTACAATACGTTGTACGTTTGTACATATCCACTAATTTAGCTTGCGGATGAAGGAAACAATAAAGTAAGTCGACCCTACTGTAACTTCACGATTGCAGAAGAAGTCAGTTCATGAGGACATGAGAACAGTACGCGGCAACACTTACTCGATCCCTTTTTCGCTAATCAGGTTCATGTGGAAGCAAGGTCGATGAGGTTCAGAGACGAATGAATAATGAGGCTAACGACATTAGTGAGCCTCTTAGACGTTAAAAGCTATTTTGTTTCGTCCTCCAAGGTTGTTTAGGAGTGGTGACAAAAGTTGATTTAATGGGTCGCTGTGGGTTAACATTGCTCAAAGCAGGTAACAGTGTATTCCACGATATACTTAAGGATTACGATCATAAACCGGAGAAATCGGAAACTGATGGATGAACTCTTAGTTGATCCTTTTTTGTGAGCTGCTCCTTCGTCTAAGTACCCGTGAAACCTTTCTGTAAAAAGGTAATGATTTGTCTCCGAATAAATGCAACAATCGATAAGCTAAGCAAGTATTTGGCTGAATGAATAATAGTATTTTCCGCTAAATTGCTGTACGCAAAATATCACACAAATGACGGTAAATATGCATGTAACAGTGATACTGAGCTATCGTGATCTAGCAATGAAATGGGAGTAGTCTATGCCCACGAAGCACTGCGATGGAGAATGCGCTGAGGCATGAAGGAGAATTAATGGTTGTTTGCATGTATAAGCGCATCAATCATAAGGGAGCACAGGCCAATTAGAGCGCTCGGAACGGTCCTACAGACAAGGTCGGAAGGCACAATAGCGGGCAGCAATGTGATTGGGTGTGTGGAAAAGAAACTACCTAAACACGGATAGAGTGAGAAACTGAAACCGGTGCGCCCTGAGAAGCCGATCTTTATACATCCATCAAAACCTTCTCGAAAACCAATGAGCACCTGAAGGAAAATTTTGTGTAGTATCTTTAAGAGAACCCAAGATTGCATGAAACTGTCAACAGTTCACCGCAACCTGTTTAAATCGTTTGCTTTGGCGCAATTTCCAATTTTGTTAATTCACTGTCGTGGCTCAGCTTCCCTTATGGGATTCGTTTTGATGATTTTTATGCTGTTTTTGCAATATCCAGGACCGTTTTTTTTGCCAACGAACTTGAATCTCATGTTTAGCTTCCGAGATTTCTTTCCCTCTTCACAGGAATGTCGGATTTATTGTCCTGTATGTCTGATCGAATCTTTGCAACCAAGTTGATGTTATTGTACTGGACTTTTGGTGCCTGTCTCTTTATGTGGTGGGAACTGCAAATGCTTCGTGAGGACAGCCTAACGATTGAGTTTTGCGATGCACCAAGATCTTAATGTTCTCGTGCCGCATCTTGATCTCTCTGTAATCAACTACATAATTTCCGGTGTTCGCGAAAAACCTGTCGAAATGTGTCTGACATCTAGCGGTGGATGTTTCTGGAAGTGAGAATTCACCATGTTTTGAGGCCAACTTGAAGGGATTGACACTGGCATCTAATTATCGCACGGATAAGTTATAAATTACTTGCGATATTTAGGTAGCTAACCGAAGAGATCAAGCTGACTTAGTATTTAGTGCATAACGACTTGAACTAGGGGTTTGCTGTGGACATCAAAGGGTTCATAAGTAGCTTTCCGCGTTAAAAGAGAACTTTCTGACTTTACTGTCAGGTTTTCGCATGCTGAAGCTGAGTTCATCATAGATTTCCTGGTTCTGAGTATTTGGTGGCCTTAAAAATTCGTTCGCTTAGACAAGAAACCAATAGAATACTCAGTCAGATTGAACTTACCGCTTAGAAAAGTTTCAATATCGAAAGCACCATCATTTCGGAGACAAAGAACACTCATTTTCAAAGTAAATTGGAGTTAACGAGCGACCCTCGTTTATGGTATTCTTCAAATGAATGTTGCACAAGGGCCGATAGTAGCACTATATGTGAGATATCAAAGTATATTTTCTTAACATAATACACTAATTGTGGTATACACGACAGGTTCAGATAAGTGTCACGTTAACGTCTGTGTAAGTTGCGACTGGATTGTATTTCGCCACGTGCGCACAACTGGATGTTGATTTCATGGACACATTCAGGACATCAATTGGCTAATCTGTTGATGTGAGCCCTCTTTTTATGCAAACAACACACATGACGCACCAACGATTTCCTGTTATCAGTTCTTGTGTACATCATTCAGCACACCTGGTCACCTGTGACACAGCATCTCATCAGGGTGGATTGGGCTATCCTCCCGTCTCCTGTAAAATCCCGGAAACCTTCAGCTAGCTTTATGTGACAATCCCTTCCCTAGCCTAGTAAACACAATGTGGTAGTAGCTACGGGTCTCACGCGTGGATGGGAGCGCTTGTATAATAAGCACTGCCCGAGCGGGTCGGCTGAACGTGCAATATTTGCTTGAGGAATTATGTTTAAAGATCGATGTGCGATTCCGTAATCATAAGCAAAAAGTACTAATACCCCTCTCTAAATGATGACAATAGCTGCCTCAGCAATTGGTTTCATGGGGTCATAAAGTAGTACAAGTCCCGATAGTCCATTCCTTGAATTTACTGTCTTAAAAGTATTGACGTAGTCTTTTGCCTGCCAGAAGTGTCCCCAAAACCTCTTTCTGTGTTCATGATCATCCTCATTATCCTGAATTGACACGCATATGGGAAGACGGCTGCCTTGTTCAAGTACTGACCAAAGCCAAACGGGGTTGCATCTGTCACAAGTACGATAGGTATAACAGGGAAAGAGGCTGATGTTTAGGATATTTCGCGATTTCTTCTGTCATAGCGTGCCTTCCCTACATTTTAGTGTTCGGGTGATCGGCGGCAGGATCCTGGTGTTTGAAGCGCGGATGGACATGGGGTCCAAGCGACAAACTCAATAGAAGACTGAATTAACCCAAGCAGTGAATGAAGCTGAAACAAACAGGTTGGAAATTCACCCTTTTTAAATGGGTTGAGCAAAGCAATGTCCGGACTCTCTGTCCCGAATGAAATCCAAAATCCTAAGCACGCTAATTCTTCTGCACGTGAAGTGTTTTTTTCCTGTTCCGATAAACCAGATAAACAGCCTTAGTCGGGGATTCTGTTCTACAACTGTCTTGACACACAAAGCTATCCTGGTAGGTGTATACCCCCCTAAGGGCTGTCTACCATCTCACGTACTACCGTCTGGAATACATTTGGCGATACGTCTAGACCAGACGGGAGGAACCTGAGCTGCTGGTCGTTTGTCTCCTCACCCAGGATTAGTGAACAAGCATTCGTGAAAACACTTTAATAAAAGAGCTGTTAATTCCAAACTGTTTAAAAAGAAATTCTGATTTCATTGCCACTGAACTACCTAGTCCCAGTTTGCGGTTCAGGGTTTTCCCGAAAGTGTCCAAAATTCGGAAACTTATACCATATGTTTTCAGAGCGACAACGACCAGCGTTGCTCACATAGCAGATTATGATGGGACTAATATCCTTTGGCGACTTGTGCGGGCTGACCGAATTGACCGTTAGTTGAAGAGGAACCATTCCCATAAAGATTAATGGCTGTCCATCTGCTTCCAAAGCCGCAGAGACAACTTCCTTGTCTCCTTTGAGCTGGAGCACTCAGAAACTAGCAGTGGATCTCTTATTGTGGAGAAACCTTATATATACCTTCCGATTTATAGTACCGGTTGGTCGAAAGCTGCCTCCTTATCCAGTTTACCGTTTACGGTACACTCTCCAAGCAAACTCAATCAGTCGTTGGTAACATCATTCAGGATATTTATGATCGTAGCTACCCCAGCACCCAGTGCAATTCCACAAAGCAGCGATTGAGGACTAATGGACTCAATACTCTCCGTCTTATAAGCAAGGCGCTCCGACCAGAAGGGAATGTTAATTTTTTCATGTTTCCTCACGCAGTTAAAATTGATGTTTGGATGGTAATCTAGCACGATCTTAGCACAGCGGCGAAAGTCTTGCGAAAACGACGTTTATCGCGCAAATGGGACTCACTTCCTCCGTACAACTTCCTACTCGGACTTGGCTCGGTCAACCTACTGGTTTGACTGGATTTTGCACCCTTTTTGCTCTAGATTCCGGAAGGCGCGAAAATCAATGTAAGTAATCCTTGGGTTCAAGTAGAACATAGGGTTGACGGAAACTCGGAGACTGTGCCTACCTGATGAGCCCCAAGAAGGGTGAAACCGGTCACGGGCTGTCGAAGAATTTTCAGCAACCTGATGAGTAGTGTATTACGTCTAAGTAGTCCTTGATTAAGGAAGCCACATAGTTTGTATGAGTGTGCTATTTAAATAGTTCGCATGCCTGTAGATATGTGATGTTTGGTGTGAGAAATTTCTTCCGTTTCAGTGACGTATTGCTTCTACACCCGATTCTGTGCAAGTGAATTCATCCATTTTCTTTAATGAGTTCTTCATCAGTAATCTGCTTCCTTATTTAGTTCCAAATAGCCTTCTCGCTTCTTGATATTCCGGCTGTCTGCCCAACTTGGCGTTATGTGTGAGCGTCAACAGTATATTTTGAGTGCATTCCAACTAGGACAAACCTTCCCTTGAAATGAACCAGTTTGCCGTGTCGGCTTTCTACCGTCTGAGCCTCTTCATGGATTATGTAAAGCTTCGGCTCAAGTAAATCTCGTATCAGACTCCAAAACAACTGCGGTTCTACGCAACCGCGGGTGGGGTGCTCATTGTACTGGAAACTGTCCCTATTAGTTGGATCCTTCAAGGAAGATAATTGTCGAGGGTACATTTTGGTATCCCCCGGGAAGTGTTTCCTCATGCGAAGAGTGTGTGGATGTAAGGATACCTGACCGCTTGATAAGCCTTAGAAAGCCCTTCAGAACTATCCTTCCAAACGGGGCGGCCTCAGCATTCACGCATGTCTTTAAGTTTCAGTTGTTTACTTCAGACTTCCCCTATACTTATTACATTCACTGTTTTCTCAAGTACAATGGATAATTGATTCTCCTGTAGGTTAAACTTCACCTGGTCATTAGCATGCCAAACAATCCAACGTGGTACTTTGTGGACAAAATTTGGCCTACACAACACTTCTACTAGATGTTATAAAGTGGTGTGAACTAAGAAACACCCAATACATACGTATACAATACACAAAAACCTACTATTACTGAGTTTAGTCCTACACATTTGCCAAACGTAGAAAAGAGGTGCCGTGAACGTGAGAAGAGATCTGCTGGTTAAGTCCACGTTGGTGTCGCTAATCACTGCTATTGTCGCTGCTGATTGTCGCCACATCGATATGGACTACGTAGGCGCTTGTTAATAACTTTTGCTGCTCTCCACAAGTTCCTTCTTGCTAGCGTCGACAGATTAGTTGTTACAACGCATTCATATTTTATTGACCCACCTCCATCTGTCGTGGGGTAACTACGTTGAAACTGGCTATCTTCTGGTCTACTGACAAACTGTGAGACTGATATCCACTGCTCCCCTTATGAACATATTGTGTCACGTCAAATAAATAGATAATGACAACAGAGTCTACGTGAATGCTAAAAAACGGGTGAAAAAACAGCCTCATTGACCTCTCATGGAGTAACCGAATGAAAGACACTATAAAGCCTATCATCCCTGAGAAAACCAACAAATGCAAACGGTCAGCAGACCGAATGAAATATTCTCCTTCTTGAGTTTGTTCATGTTCAGAGAAGTGGTACCCTCGTGCAAACCCCGGAAACAAGTTTTGTATCGCAGGATTCTTCCATAACAATTCCCCGCAAAACCGGCGTACCTTCACATTACTTAACTTCCTCATTAAATTCTGAGATGGAAACCTGGCAGGTTCAACAAGGGTTGTTATTGGTTTAGATATTTTAATCGGTTTTACTTAGATGTTGCCGATAACACTCCTGATTCTCCACCATTCCACCACATCAGAGGTATTCCGTTTTTTATCTTCTACCACCCTTTTTCTTCAACTTCATCAACCTAAAAAAACCTCAAAGTAGACTCTTCTGAAAGTAGTATCTGCAAAAACGTCACGACAGCGTCCAACTCTTCACAACTAGAAGGGGTCCCTTTAATTTTCTAGCATGAAGCACTCAAAAGTGACCTGCTTAAACGACAAGTTGCTATGAACTGTTAAAATTCCTCTTCTTGATATACGATTATTTATAAGAGCATTACCTTTGGTGTCCGGCTGCAATTTGCCCGGTACTGCGTTCCAAGTTAACTGGTCCCAAACCCGCATCCCAGTCTCAAAGTCCTTGTTTTTTCGGTTGATCTATCACCACGGTGAAATCATCTTCACCGGAATTCGGCGATGAAAATGCTAACAATAGCAGCTGAATTCCTATTCATGCTCATACAGTTGGCATTTGTTTGACTCAGCTACGAGTAACTTCCCTAATTGAAGTGCACTGGAGAAATCTCGTCACTAGCATGTTCAAAGAGTTGTTTCTGATTGTAGCCGTCAACACCAGCAACGCTACGGAGAACCGAGTCGGTTATTCACGTGTCACTCAAATTGACTTGCAATCGTGGAATTCTTTGGTCCTGTTGATCTTCAGCATTCCGAAATCTGCTCGAAGACCACCCATATCTGGATATTTCTTGCATCGACTTGTGCAACAGTTTATCAGGAGAGCATTTTGAGCATAGTTTCATTATTTATTCAAGGTAATGAATATAGCACGGCTATAAACAGTACAAAAAGCCACATTATTTATTGTGCTGTCAATGATTGTAATCGCTTTTCATTAGTAATGCAATAACTTACTCTTTAGGCTCTCCATCTAGCCTATCGTAGTAGCGTGAGAATTACTCGTTGAAACAGATGTCATGCCCCGACCACCATTACCCACTCTCAGCTTATTGATAAAATACTCTATGTGAATTACCTACACGCATCACATGCACATTGGTTATAAAGACCGAGTTTAGCGAAACTAGCCATTTTATGTTGAAAGAAACTTAAAGGAAACTCACTTTTTTAAGCAAGTGCCGTTGTAACTAAAATTTTGGAATTGCGAGATTTGCAAATACCTAGGATCACTGAGGCTAAATAGAGGCAGCCAGCTGACGTCGCCGGTTTTGATACCCACACGTTAGAAAACCTTCCTAACTAGCCAAATGAACTAGTCCTGATGTCAAAATTTAATCACAGTGTGTCAACCTTCCGAGCGCCCTTGGTTTATTTGTCTGGTGTTTGTAGCTTGGTGCTTGCGCAAAACTCACTACGTCCACGTGTGTTTGTGTTCACGTCATTTTCGTTTGAACAGTCCTCCTGTCCTATCCTAATTATTAAGGCTTATCTACATCAAAAGGAGCGCCACAATTGATCCAGTGTTTAAGAGTAGTTTTTGAATGAATGCCGCTACTCGACAAAGCCTAGTGGTTGCGTTGAGTCTGCTGGTGGCCCTCTCCGCACACGACATGATAACTAACTAGTTTGGCGTAGAGAGAAACAGAACATTAACCCAGATCGTCATCTACTGCTTTCGACAGTTGCTTGACCAAACTTGTCAGAAAAAAATAAGGATTTCATCACACAAATGTACCACAGTTGAATACTTCAGTGAAAATCGTACAGAACTCCTTCTCACATCATTCGATTGTGATTAGTGAGCATTCCACACGCTTAAGGAATGCTATACGAGTGCATATATACAGGCACTAGAAGTCTGCGTACTTTGGAATCACGATGGGCAGTGAAACAAAACACCATTCTCCCACTTAACAAAACTGGACGATATTGGCCGGAAATGAGATTTCGGCCGGCAAGAGAAGTCTATTTATGTTGAAAAACCGACAGATATTGTACAGGTATTTCATCCTTCTTGTTAGTCATCAGCAGTGCGCATCTCACGAGTCGCTAGGAAAGTTCTAACAGTAAGTAGTCTGCTTGGAAAAAGAAATAACCCGGCAAGTAGGATCGGCCATCCTTCTGTGAAGTCGTCACCTAGGGATCACAGGACTCTAACTTTTGGCGCTTGAAGAATTGCAGAGTTAAATCCTGTTCAAGTCCAGTTAACCCCATTGCTAATCAACCACTCCTGACCGGATGATGTAGTGCGCGGCTACTGATTGAAGGGTCACAGGTTCGAACTTGGTTATTCGTGGGATGCGCGTTGCTGATGATTTCTAACAAGGATGAAACTGCCTCTCGGTTTTTCAGCATGGGCTGATCTGACCTGCAGGATCAAACCTCAAATGAAAATTACACCTCCCATTTTCTGCGAAGACGTGGTTGATTGTTGGATAGCTGTTTAGATAAGGAGCAGAGCATCACTACATACCAACTGTTTTATCGACTTTGTGTTACTTACATAGTACTGAAGCCAAGAAATCAGAAATGCTTGATCCTGTCACATTCGTCTACTGATGGCTATGAAGGTATTCAACACGTGGAAGAGCGAAAATGTGTAAAACGTTCCAAATACCCCCCGAACAACATTTTTTCTTTGTGGTGGCTTATCAAACAGATTTTCAAATGTAAACCATCATCATCCGGCAGCTACAATTCCAGCTACCCTCAACAGAAGGCTTGTAGTGACAATATTAAAAAAGTCCAGAAAAGTTTGAATGTGTCGTAAAAGTAAGGACGTTCACATTCCAAGAAAACATAGTGACTCGACTTTATTGTAGCTTGAGTGATACATAATTCCGTGGTCTGTGTTTTTGGGAGGATTGCACATCACCCGGACAAAAAGGTTTCCTGTTTTAAGAATTTGGAAAGAACTCTAATCCCTCTGCGAAGTGATACATTACATGTGATGGAACTCCCCTTCTTTGCGCAGTTCAGGACGTGAGGTCTTTGGTCATTCAAGTGCCAAATTGGCAATAACCACTCTTATTGTTGCATATTTTTTAGCAAAGATCAGGGCACAAAAAATAGCAACACTGCACGACACCCAATTTGGTATCAAGAAGAGTGACGTCAAACCGTTTGGCTATTCATATTGCGGACCTCCAGTAATAAGCTTGTGGTTCGGATTTTTGTCCCTTAAACTTGAAGAGAATGGCGATTCTACAGTGTGTATTCGCGTCTTTGGAACCATACACACGTATTGTTTGGTGAATCTGACAACAAAGAGCATTTCCTGAAGACGATAAAAGGATGTTTAAGCAATGATGAACACATGAACACTATAAAATGGAAGCCAAAAATTACGAAACTTTGTACAGTTGTGTACAGCTTACGCAAAGCAAAACAAGAGAGTATTGGACTCATACGCGTGATTTTCTGTAACTCTACAAGCCCAAATGCTAGTGGATGGGTGACACTCTTTTCTCTCGAATTTCTGCCCATTAATTCTATTCTTTTTCACTTCAGTGAAGAAGTGATAATTTTTCAATATTGCAACGTTGTCTGGTTATAAACTGGGTCAGAATTCGTCCGATGACCGAAAGTTGGCCCAATGTCCGCCCTTCCTGTTTGCAAGACCACAGATGCCAGGCGTACCGTTAGCTTTCCAGTAATTCATCTTAAAAACATGGCTTGTCTATGCAATCGAGTGATGCCTTCGCACCAACATGCTCTGGAAGATAAGTCACAGTGTCCACCCAAAGACCATTTATCTTGTCACCAGAATCCAAGTGGCTAACAAAATGCAAAGTCTAAACAACTTCTTGTTGGCCAAACAAAGTAGTAAACGGCATGACCGTAACGCTATAGCTGTCTAGCCTGTAAAGTACGCGAAAACAGAGAGGGTTAGAAGGTTTTAGCCACGCAAGAGTCCCCTCATCGCTACTGGTCACGTACAAAGAATTTCCGCGACCCTTCTTTATACTGAAACTGTAGTCGTACTGATGTCACCTCTAGGTGGATTTTCTCTATATGGAATTAGACGGTTATAGGTTACCTCATTCGGATACACCTTGATGAGTGGCTTGGATAAAAACTGTGTAAAAAATAAGTTTCGTTCTACCCAGACACACGTATGTAGTCAAGGGTAACGTGTGAGCCATATCGATCTACAGCGCCTAAAATAGTCAACCACTAACGCAGTGTTATTTTTGGGCACGCCATTGGAAATTGTGATCACTTGGGTAAAAATCGTTCACCGCTACACAGGTACACTCTATCCACATGAGGGTCACGGGCGAAATTAACTTGGAAATTGTTTTGCGCAATTCACGAATGCTCTAGAAATCAGTGACATTTGAAAGCGTTCAGGGTTACAGAGCCGGTACTGATTAGTCAGGAAAAATTCCAGCTGTTTCAAATTGCAACAAAATGATCCTAAGCGCGATCCTTTCAATAGTTCTCGATATCAAGGAATTGAAATAGCCAGCAGTCACCAACATCGTGAAGTGAATTTCAGAAAGCTAGTTGTCTACGCCATCTCAACCGAAGTTTCAGCTTGTGATTTTTAAAAAGAAAGCTGCCGTCTGGATTGATTGATTAATTTCATTTCCGTTAATCTTGTATATTAATCTTTCCGTTTCAGACATCTCATGCTTATTCAAGTGAGCAAAGCTGTACCATTTTCGCTGATATGGAAGTGTGTCTCTGGTATGACCACTTGAGCTTTTCAAGAAGAAGAAGGTTGGCAACCGCACTTTTCAGCTTTTGGTTTGTGAGCTCCCTGAAACCATTGACATGAGTGGCAGTAAGTTCAGTGTTTTAACCAAGCATGGAAACAACTAGCAATCCTAGGTGACAGAGTAATTACTGGTTTTGTCAGAGCAAGCATCACTTTTACGGACGCGTGACGCAATTATACATAGTCTAGAAATATTCCCTGTGGATTGCCAGCTTCTTCGTGTCAGTGTCATGTCCTGAAATTAAAAATGCGGCATTCGAACTCTTCTCAGCTGTCGGTTCCAGTAGGGCTAACGCTCGTTTGTAGCATTATTGGCGAGTTCAATGTGATCTATTTTGTCTAGTATCCGACGTTCGTCTTTCTCAGCTTAACGTACTTGTCGGAATATTCTGTGGCGGGCGCAAAGCCAATACTAACATACACTCACTGGTGTGAAAACAGTCCATGTCAGGCCTTCTTAACTATGTCTCTGAAAAGTCTTATATAGGAAAACGGCAACTTTGCAGGGATTGAAATACTCCAGAAAATAAGTGCTGCGGAACTTTTGGCTTCTCCTGAGGGTATACTTTATTCGTAGGTGAAGCCTTTGCTCTAACACCAGTGGATCAAGTTGCTAAAAGTCAAGGAAAACTGGCGACATCCTCCAAAAGTGTTTTGATAAACAGCTCTGCATTTTTGGTTGAGTCAGTGACCAGAAGTTAGGGTTGTTGCCTGAAGATGAACTTCTTGTTTACTCTAAGAACTAGATCATTTGTGTCTGAGTTAATGCGGATTTAAATGTGCGCACCGCGTTTCGAAAAGCATACGAATCACACTCCCCGAAGAATTCCGAATTTCTCACATCAAGACTGGGTTTACAACCTACACTCAACACATCTTGCACAACTATATAGCAAGCCACTCCCAAATCGTTACCTGCATCCTCTATATGTTTGGTCTGTCTGAAAGTTTACCTTCTCACCACCTATATTTTAAAAACAAGTTCTGCTCACCTTCTTGGGAACACTTGCTAACTAGCCGAAATTTATATGGACTTGAAAGGTAGCTTACGTGTATTCCGGCCCCAAGGGCTCTCGGCCCATCGTTCGTTAAAACTAGCAAATGGAACACAAACTTTCTAGAACAAGGTATTCTTACATAATAAATACGGGCAAATAAAACGTATCGGCTGACAGTTGTTAGGAGTTATCTTTGAAATGTGAGCTAAAGTAGAATATCAGGCGTGTAGGACTTGCCCCCCCCTAAGTTCGGAGGTGAGACAACTGTCCAGCCACACCAACCAGGTTAAAACGTTTTCGAACAGTTTCGAGGCCACGCGTACATTGACTTGTGCTTCACGTTCACAATTGTAGACTAGCTCACTTTATCTAAGCTGGTCGGATCCGTGATCTTTAATCGAAGTCAGATTATCCCTCGGGGGATAAAACAGTGGACTATCTAAAGGGATGGGACCGGCCTCCTCAGAGGAAGGATATCCCGTAGAAACTTGGCGAAGATTGCTTGCAGTGGAATCTCCTGATGAATAGCCTCGCTCGAAGGTTTTTCTTTGGAGTGATATACAGATGAATGACATTAGAACGAACAACAATAAAATAAAATCTCTGTTACACATGCATCTTAAAATCTCTGGCTTGTACATGGATACTTCTGTACAACGAATCTCATTAAAGTAGGTTTTTGCTCCAACCAACTTCTTCTTAGTCCTGTTGAAAGATATTCTTCAGCTGGAAGCAAAATTAAGTTTAACAGAGATATCAGAGAGTTTTAAGGTTAGCTAGGTAGCCCGCCAATGTGAGAGAATGTTATATATTAACGCAAGCCATGTTAGGAATCGGCAAGATAATGCGTTACGGATCATAAAAATCCAAAGCTGAATTACCGTGGTCTATTACTGGGACAACTGTTTTTATCCACATTTCCCTGATAGATCCCTCATCTCCATAGAGCTTCTAGTACTTGAATGAATCATCCAAAATGATGACAGTTATGTGCTCTATTTAGTCACGAACGACGGTTTTAGGTGGGCTGCGTGCTACCCTGTTAGCAATATGTGCCTTCTTTGTCCTAGATTGCCATTATCTGAATCACTTCGTTTGGGAAAAGAACTATGTGCTGGTAGCTACGGTCTAGTGGGGAACTCATTTGTGAACTATCTGTCATCACGTGCGACAGTCAACATAAAATCGACGAAGTTCGACCCTGCATCCTAATCATTTCTGTAGGATGGATAATGCTTTGCAGTAGATGGAAGACATCAAGGCCTTTTTGCCGACACGACAATCAACACACTGCAACCAAGCAAGCTTCAAATCAGTTATTCGTACTTAATCGCTATCAAGTAGTTTGCGACTTGTGGCATTAAAAGAGGCGTCCCCATGACCTAACCTTTTCTTTTCCCTTAAACGGGGGTTGTATGTGAGCACAAGAGGTTTTCACCGTAATTCCGTTTAAAAGAACTTTAGATTACAGCGTTTTTTGCGAAACGATGCTGTTTTATAGATAAAATAAATGGGTGATCCGTGTGTAATGAAAATGAGTTTCCCACAGTCCGTATTTTGGATAAAGGAAGTTTCCCTTTTGCAAATATGAATAAAGGATCTTTTTCACCTTTTGTCGTCGACAAAAGGTTTTTGAAAACACTTTCAGCCACCAATAATTTAAGGAATAACATACGCTGGTTGCTCAATCAAAACGTGAACTAAAACGTAGTAGAAAACACAACTAAAAAAGACTATGAATTCGCGGAAATGCTGGACAAAAACCCCCCATTGGAATCTGCGTTGAATTCATGATTATTATTCGTCCCACTAAGTGGACACCGCGCTAACACGTACACCATGCCAAAGATTGGCCGATAAACAGGTTATATCATACTGAGATCATCTATGTCAAGACTGCGCCACCTGCTTGTCATGCTTGTGTAAACTGATACGTGGCCGTTTTTGTAGCATGTGTACGTTTGTTTTTCGTACGTGCTTAGTTGTCCTGACTAGACATTCCGAACTGAGGCAGGTGTGGCTGCGTTGATCGAACGTGAGTAGCGAATCGTGGGCGTTTATGGAAAAATAATTCTATTCATATACCAATTAACCATAATAAGAAAATAGCCCGAAAATTTTCTACGGCACCTGCCATGTTGATAACCTTCAGCGTAAATTCTTCGCGTAAAACCGCACTTCTTCTTATTGCTTTTTGGGCGTCGTTAGACTTTGGTCATTCTCAAGGCCCCAGTTATCAGCATATTTCTAACCTGAAAGCTGTCAATAGCCGTATAAATACGGCAACTACGATCACGATTATCATAAATTTGGCATGCATTTTTGCTGGAGACCCGTCAAATCCATCTGGCAGCTATAAAATACCTCGTATTTTAAAATCTGAAAGGTTTCCGTTACTGAAATGCCATCTCGCCTCACACTGGCTTAAATTTGTTGCTAGCAGCCCAACTTACTAGATCATCACTTCACAGGGAGTATATAGTTCTCCCCCATTAATTATCTGATGCAGATCACTCAGGTCGCAAGAATCGGTAACAAACCGATTCAGGTTATGTCAAGGAACGAAAAGGTCGTAAAAATACATGAATTGAAGGAGAATAGTTGGGCCCTAACAACATTTGTTTTGATGACGAAAAGATGTCCAGTTAACTCTCTGAATCTGGTTGAGTGAAGACAACTTGCGAGTCCCCTATGAGTCAGTCGCAAGTACTTCAACGCCAACAACTGGTTGCTGAAGTATCTGTTGCACAACTAACCAAGTAGATAGTTATCCTGCGCGGTGTACTCATGTCGACATTTTCTAAAAACAGAGCAAGTCTATGTCTGACTTCAAAAAACAAGTGTGCAAAAGAGTGAATAACCAGTGCCTCCTGCAGCCGACAGTTATGCGTCAGCTCTTCGTCCGATGTGACCTTAGCAGGGTCTGTGGTAGCTGAATAACCATGTGAAGAACCATGTTCTCTCGCGTTTGAAAAACTGTCTATTACGCGCCCTTGGATTCCGCTAACGCAAAGCCGATGATTAACCTATTGAATGATATTTTCCTACTTCGACCATCACATGCGTAAAAAGTCTATTGCATGAAAAATCACTACACAAAATTTGTGCTTGGCGTGCTTAGATTCAGACAGAAGGTTCGATTCTCACGCCATCAGTCAAACGGTATACAGATTCACGCTCAGCATGAGATAGTTGGACCACATTGATGCAGGTGTTAGATAACTAGAACGCAAAGTAATACTCAGGTGTTCTGTTGCATGGTGGTTTCATCCAAGTACCGATACATGCATGCGATGATAATGTTAAGGCCCTTCATTTTCGAGGGGTACAAATGCGTAAGAAATGTGCGTAATACACCACCCTCGGTGTATCAATGAATCTGGGTGCAAATGCATGCCATAGATATTGAGATATCCATTAAAGAAGTATCTGCAGAGGATCAGAGAAACTGTTTGAATAAAGGTCTTTCTCTGACAGAAAAATGGCAGGACACTAGTGCCGACTACTTCGATACTGGTCTCACAACACCTGAGGACATAACAATGCGCTTTTGTAGAGAAATGATATCTTACTATTGTGACATAAGTAGAAGCAGAATGGCTCACAGTTTATTCGCCCACAACACTATATACTACAAGATTTCGAAAAACAGACAGAGTTGATCACACTTTGGATCAATTTCTAAACACACAACAATAACAACGTATTTTCTGCAACTGTGGAGTAGCGGTGACGTTGCCTAAACTGATTCGTCATGTACAAGTTGATTAAAGTTCCTCTATGACGAAATCCCCTACTATGGTGCGTAGATGTGGGCAATTTGAAATGTCGTTCAAGGTTTCCACTAATTGGTGGTGTTACTATGCACATTTCTACCACTAATCAAGCACTGTTTAATTTGGGAGGCTCGGTTCATGTAGAACCTACATCGTTTTGAGGCCAAATGAAACAGACCTTCCTTTTGGACAGTTTTTGGGAGCTTCCATTATATTTTGGGATGACTTGTGTTGAAATAAAATTTTTCTCTAAGCTGCTGACTAAATCAGGCAATTTGAGTACCGGCTGATCGCTAGAATATTTAACCACTAGGCTATTAAACTTGATGGAAGCTGATAAGCTTTAAGCTATGGCTTGATAATTCGACCGCATGATTTGCATAGCTGAGGTCAGTCCTC
>SJOL01007090.1:246691-295710 GCA_004794785.1 Opisthorchis felineus
TTCTTGCTAATTATCATTAACATTCCCAAACGCAAGCATGTAATTTAAAGGTTTTTTAATAACTACAAGCTTTTTTTCAAGAATGACAGCTTTGTGTTGGTTAATATTTGGACAAGCTAATCCACAACATTATCGTCAATTTGTATCGATCACAGAGACTTTTTGAACTGTTTCCGTAGAAACGTTGCTGTTCACCATCTATCAAGCTTTATTGTGAGGAATATCATTCAATGCATCTCCTGTGTGATTTTCATTCAGTTTATCGCTATGGCACTAAATAGCTGCTTATAATTTTTCGAGGAAATTTACAGAAAATCCCATATCTTTTCAATGAATTCCTCTATGACAGTAACTTTCGTACATGCAAAATTATTTCTTGTTGATCTGAACAAATTTAGTCAGACATATCTGCCTACTACTCTGAGATATGATAAACATTCACAAAAAAGGCACAGTTTATTTGAATTCAGTCTAGAATACTATCTTTGAATTCAACTCGGTGTCACATCTCACTTGGACAAGGAATTCTTGCACTGTATTTATAACGCGACTCTAGGATAAACTGGTGTGAGCGTGTGATTCAAACGAACTGTGGTTAAAAATGAACTGTAAATGAACTTTGACCTAACTTTGAATAGAACCGCTTGTTCACTAGTGCCCAAAGTGAATTTTTATCACAAAGATTATTTTAATTTTCAGTTAGGCCTTTTTCTTCATGATCTGTTCTACTTGAATTATTCATTTAAAAAATCGCGGGTGGCCCACCACCACTGTATTCCCGTCTTTCATCATTCAAGGTTTTTTAATCCGTAACTGGGGTTTCCATGTGTCATACAAAGCCACATTAGTTAATTTACCTCTTGTCACTTTTCCGTAAGACAAAAGAAAATCATCGATTTCCTTTTTGCACAGAAAGTTCATCCCAATTCGTTATGACTTCATCCGAGAAAGTGATGTCAAAGCGAACTCATGAGGATATTACCTGTTCCATTCACGTGGAACCAATAACTCCGTACATACTTCTATGTACATCCGGTCTCACTGCATTTTTTTATCGTTCCAAAAACTCCCTTATCTAGATGTTCAACTGCTGCATCTGGCAGTTCAAACATTTTTTTCAGTAACGACGGCGAAGGGTGCGGACAAGATGAAGCTAAGTTGGTGGGAATTCCACTCGTTATGCTATGCGTTTTAGGGAAAGTGAGTTTCAAGAACTGTCGCTCGCTCTTTTCACAAATGAGTCATATCATGCTGCCGATTAAGCATCGGTTTAAGCATCGCTCCTGTTAGAGCTCATCCGGTACGCGCAGTTTTCAACTTTTTGTCAACCTCATATACTATTTGAACCCAAATTTTACAAAATTCGAGAAGCACACCAATTTGGTTTTTACGAAATACTCAACCGAATTCCAGCTTAATGCCGCAAACAAAAGATTTAGTTGAGACTCAACCGAGTCTCCCGTGAAAATCGAATTGGAGTGCAAATGAGTGCAGTTCGCTTATCTACTTAGGTACTTTTGGCTTGAAAGTACATTGTTAACAGGGACCGGTCCGTGCATAAACCTTTGGTAAGTAATAGGCACAAACTGCAAACCTTTCAAACAATGTGCAAAAAGCCATTGAGAGAATTTGCTCGAGATAATTTGCTCCCTTTTACCACACAGCATTCTGATTCTCAGCTTATGGATCATGCGATTTGTCCGGTGAATTTATGATCCATGTTGACTTGGTATGCACAGAACTAAAACAACATCGTGTGCCTAAATTATACGTGGGCTGCAAAGGAAAGTGGGCAGCATGCGAAACCTTTAGATTTCACCATTAAAGAGAGTTTTCAATAAATATATGCCTTTAAATTCCAACACACTTAAAAGTACTGTCTTTTGAGCATCCATGGTGTCAAAATGTCCTCGTCAATGTGCAGTGCATTCTAACTTGGAAATAGCTGAGAGTGGGGCAAAAGTATACTTAACGCCAAAAAAACTGGGAGAAAGACACCTCTACATCCAGTTCATTGTTCGCATGCATTCCGAACGTGCTAAACACAAACCATTTGAGGCTACTCACCGCGGTACGCACGAACGAATTATGGCATACGACAAGACAGACATACAAAACTAGGAGTAGCCTACACTCACAAGTTTGGTTGACTTTTTCTACTCGATGAAGTAAAATGCATCGAAACTCATGTGACAAATTCCGAGTGGACTTCAAAACTGGGAGTGAACGATGCAACTAGGTAACTAATTAATTTGCATTAGTAGCCCCTGTGAAAAAAGTTGTCGCTTCACATCATAAATCATCCTAGGATTTCATTACAAATAAAAGGACTGCAAGCACTATATGTATCTTGCAGGATTACCATCTTTCTGTTTCGAAAGAGGTGCAAATCGCGACAATCAAAATTAAGGTAAATTATTACAAATATAAAATAAAAAAGCAACTGCATTTGTGCGACATTCAGGATGCATAACGATTCACGGGTTGAGGGCAACTGTGGGAAGAAAGTGGGAACGACTCTGCCCCATTAAGAGGGTAGTTGTAATGTGTGCTTTATGAGAGCCATAGTTCATATGTACAATCGTGGCTTAGCATCAATAAGCCTATGTATGGTAGGCTTTGTCCTCCTCTCCCCTCCATAAGGTGACCGTTTTGTCCGACCCCTGCTTCATCACTGTTTTGATGAAAATATTATAAAGCCTCCAAAGGGGGACCGAAAACTTTTGGAAATTTTGTCCCCATTATTTTCCGACAAGAAAAGCCAACACTAGTTGAAATATTAGTTGATTTCTGCTTATCTGCCATGAGCTAGGATGTTCAAAATCTATGTTCGCCTCAACTAGTTACCCGAAATGCGCACTTCAAATGTTGCCTAATTGAAATGGTAAGTAAAAATCTCATACAGTTGGGTGGTTTGGTGTGCTGCACATTCGGCTAAAGCGAACCATCATAAACGGGAGATTTGGTTGGATTTGGTTGAGCCTTCTATCAAGGCCGAATTCGGATGCAAACGAGAGTATTTATCGAAATCTGTCCGATTTGGATTCAAGCAGAACACAAGGATGACGGGAACTTGGTGACTGTGTCTAGCTGGTTAGCATCAAGAAGGGCGAAACCGGTCATAGACTGCCCATATTTTTCAGCAACCTTATGAGTAGTGTGTTACGTTTGAACATTGTACTTCTATACCTCGAATATCGTACCAACTGAAACATAAGGCGGCCTGGTGCGGCATATTAAGTTGAAGCGGATCGTCAGAAATGGGGAATTTAGCTGGATTAGGGTGAGTCTCCTGTCAAAACTAAATTCTTGTCCAAATGAGTGTATTCGGATAACAGAAAGTGAGGCACACGTCATAGTAATAATACTATCTAATTCAAACCGACTGATGCTGCTTTGCAAACTGGAGAAATATGGGGCCACACTGGAAGCACATCACCGACGAATGAGTTCAGGATGATTTGTGAAGTGAATATCTTGCTCACACAGTGCACATTGTCTGCATTTGACAAATGGAAGCAGTTCACGGACAACGCCACAATGGAATACTCCGTGTGCATGCTAGTGCAAGCCTCACGAGTCTTCACTATGTCCAAGCGGTTTTCGAATGCATTCTGCTAATGCTCCTTAAGTAAACAGAATTTTCCATGGGATTTCTGGCAAAGTAAGGACTTGAAAAAGCTTCTATAAATTGAAAAATTTCATCTGCTCTGTTCAGGGGAAAATAGACCAAAATCATTTTAGAACTTTTTCTTGTTTCGTGTTGAGGTTGCTCTGTATCATATCAAATCATCATCATCATCATCATACTGATATCATACTTAACTGAAGATTGTGTGATGATATAACTGTGCCTTGAAAACAGGATTAAAGCCAAAGACCTTCGTAAATAATCCGCTCTTTGTAGGGTCATTTTCAACTTCTTTTTCTAACAAAGCAGCAAGAGTTAATTTATGGTTCTTGCCTACATGAACAACAGCAGTGAGAATTTAAGCGCGAGAAAGCCTTGCTTCTCAACATGGACTCCACGCTGGTAATGGTTTTATAAAGTTCACCCATATCCGGTTAAAATGCAGGCTTTAAGTTTGAGTTTGAGTGTCACAATAAAAGTTTATTCAACTTTACACAGGTAAGTATTTCACTTTGTTTCGACCAGGCAGAGTAGTCGAAAAAACTGCGCACACAATTCGTCATATTATCTTAAACAAAAATGTAAATTTACGAGCACCCTCAATATAACTAACAGTAAGAGGCGACCAATAAGTGACGAACTAATCATTATGTTCTTCTAAATGCAAGAAACATTTGACATGAAATCTAAAAAAGCACTTTGGTGTGAAGAGGGTGATACTTTTCGGTACTCTCGGTTACTTCGGTTCTCATGAACAGACATTCTAGTCTCTTGTAAAAATGTCAACCCATCACTGAACTTTTCAAGTGCTTGAACAACATAACTTTTTGGGTTTTTAAACACCATTTAAACATTTACACCCTAAAAAGTTTAGTGAGCAGTTTAGATGATTTGTAAATAAACTGGAACTTTCGTAGCTACTCCCCTTAATTGTATTTCGTCTACATTATGTCTGGGGCATGCTGTCTCAGGAAGCCGTCTATTTGCAGGTACAGTATTTCTGACGACATGCTATAACGTTGTATGCTGTAACCCCTAACTCCAAAGTGAGATGATTTGTATAGGACCCAGTGAACAAAGGCCAATTATCTTTGGAAAAATTGAGAAACTTTGGAAACAAATGTTACATTTGACTGCTCTACTTTTTCTCCAGGTGTACGAAGGAAGCACAGTCAGCCGCTAAAAATGCCATACATGTCTTTTTTGATGATAGCCAAATGAACTTTTGAATCAAAGAGGAGGTTCTATGGACGGCACTTGATTGTTACTATATTCTGGCGATCAAAAAACTTTTCCACACAAATCAAAGTTGGTTAAAGAGTGCGTGCGCAAAACGCAAACTTGCTTCACTTCCTTACCAACTGTAAACTCACCACAAGTCGAAGTTATGCAACCCCTCACACTCGAGCGGATAAATCCAGTCATTTTCACAGGCTAGGAGACAGATTGACTTTAGACGAATGACTCACAGCTCTATCTTATTCACAGAAAGCAAAAGTTTGGTAAAACCTAAGAACGGGATATGATAAAAATGGTCCCGTTTTCTCCATCCTTCCTGCAACTGACCTACGACCTCGAAGATTTGCCTAAATACTCCGCCTGTGCTCCGAAATCCATATCATCTTTCAGATGGTGTTCTAGTACCTCTGCGTTCAAATGGTCCGATAACTCGCCTGTCAACACCTTGCCCACGGGGCAGAGAAGAGTGGAGATCTCAAAAGATTTCTGTTTTCTTCCGGTTGCACGGCATCTTTATTACCCTAGACCGTGCAAAGCAGACAAAACATTCGGCTCCCAGTATAACTCTACCCATTTATAAAACTCCAGTTGATAATCCGTCTTCCCTTTATTGCATTGCGGTGATCGTTGTTTAAAGTATGAGCTTCGAAGATAAAGTAGAAAGGTTCATAGACGTAACCCACCACGCATGAGGTTTCTGAAAACCACCATAAACAACACTTTTAGCTGGAGTCAGTTGATTCTCCTGTCAAGACTAAATTCGTGTGCAAATGGGAGTAATTTGTGGAAACGTTGATCTTTAGAACGGCCAGTGTGTCCCTGGATTTGGCCCGATTATCCTGGATTTGTTGGAATAATACATTTTTGACCTTGCACTTATTTCTGCACACCATTCATCTCCTTCTGACATCGTCAGCTTTCAGTAGATTGGAATTTTAGTTTATTTCATCCTACCGCTGATCTTTAACTTTGCCTCAGTCTTTCCAGTTTCGGATGGATGCTGGTGGATGCTTTGGGGTCCTAACAAAACTAATTTTGTGTCGAAGCGCCACGGGACAGGACAGAAGAAAGTCGTTTCTCTAAAACCATTCTGGGCATCCTGTCCTCTGAATTTGACGGTCTTAATGACAGCGTTTCTGATTTTTTCTTTCATTGAAGTTGCCATGATTACTTCATTGGGATACATTCATTGGAAGATCACATTCTCCAACGAAGGCTTCTTGTCTGTGTCTGCCTCCATAACAGACTTTCCAGAATCGGAGCATGTATTGATGGCGGATAGTCCCATAAATGCATACATCACAAGTAGACCTTGATCTTCAGTGTTCATGACTCTAATTCGGAATGGTCGAATTATGTTCCTTCATGTCCGATTTTCACTGTCAATCTGAGCGCTGAGATCACCCACAGGCAGTGGGCCAATCATTTGACCGATTGGATTTACTAACAGCTGACAGCGCTAGAAGAAGTCTTCCCTTCTGCAGGAAACATACTAAAAAAGGGCCAAAAGGTCCTTCTGGCAAATTAGATTTAGTGGTCTATATTGTCGAGCTGAAACCATTCTGCCCGCTCAGTATTTGTACATTTATACGATTAGTCACCGCGAATTCTACTGTTAGGTTTTAGGTTGGCTGAATGTATTGTCAGTCTCCTGTAAAACCCCTTCATCCGCTATCCGAATTTCTTCTGACATCAGCTTGGTGCACGCAGTATTTTCAAAAAATGATGTACACCTCTCAAGCACTTATGTTTTGGTGGTGGTTTTAATAGAATAAACACAATCTGACGGTTTATTATTCGTCTTTTAGGAAGTTATACTGGAACTAATAACTCAAAATTACGAGCCATTCTAGCTTGAGGAAGCTAGCAGTAAGGCGTACTCATCTGATTTACCGCCGCTGGTTGGTTTTATGCACAGCTAATCCATAGTTTTCTGTAAGTGTTTTAATCATGTTAACTAGTGCACCGTTGGTCAACGTCAACCGTTGAGTAGTTGGATTGCGTGGCTTTAGGAATGAGTTCTTCTGATTCTTCATCCGTCCGGTGCAACGAGACCAATGTTTCTTCAGTAGTATTCCACTCATAAAGTTGATAACAACACACCAACAGTCCATAACTGTTTTGACGGCTCGAAAAATAAGTGCAGTCGCCGAATTCTCATCAGCTATGTTTCCCAAATGGCCACTGAAGTGTACACGTGTAGAAATAAACCTGGATTTGTAAACTAAGGCGGCGTTAATGCAAGAGGCTAGTGAATCCTCGTTCGCTAAATTCTAAAGCCAAATTGGTTATGAAAGTGAAGCTTCATGTCTTAACTAAGATGACGCTTAAACGAAGGACAAAAGGGGTGAAAAAGGGCCATTAGTATCCACCTTTGGGTGGCATATTATTAAGAAACGATGTCTCTGATACTCTAAATATCGGCCCACCTGAAGCATCAGGTAGTTAACGCTTAGCGTCTTCAGTTTGAGTATTTCATTAAAAACTAATTTACATGGGCTTTGTCTGCAGTAGCTCAGTTTTCCAATAGGCTCTTGAGTTTATCAGTCCTGTTTCACTACTTGATTTTAGGAAAGCCATCATTTGAAAACAGCGAAATCGAAAATGCCATCAAAATTAAGGGGACATTTTGGCTTAATCATTACGCATCAAGATGCTTTTTTGACCATGACATTTCATTTATTACTGTGGAAATTTATCCCGCTTACGCTGCGGTGATTATGGCCTCCTCAAGTTGCTTATCTTCTGAATGTCAGATTTTTAACCTAATCAGCAATGCTGTCTGGGGTAGAGTTTGTCTCGCGGTGTGTGGGCTGCACAGTTTACAGCAATATTGCCGGCGCAGTTTCTGTTAGGTAAATTGGAAGGCTGACTGTAACGACTTAGTAGAGCTCACAGGAAACCTTCCTTAAAGAAATATCCACAGGATGAATCGCAGGATACAAATGGATGCGGGTACTTCCCCGTGAGTTGGAAGACATTTGGCAACCGCGTCGCACGGTTTTTGTGCCAAACAAGTGCACCTCAACTGTATCCGGCTATTATAAGCGGTTTTCGGAGCGTGATATGAACTTTGCTTAAACTGAATCCATTATATTGTCAAGCATCTCGCTTTCCCGTAACAATGACCTATTGGTGCGATATGACGCATTTGTAAAAAGTTCATCAGAATCCGGCATTTAGATTAATACAGATCATAAATTCCTAAACCGCCTGACTAAGCTACAATAAAAACAACGGAAGGATTTGCATTTCTACAAAGATATTTCAGCGTGACAAAAACTGTGCTGCTTATTTGGAACTCGGTAAATGTGGAGCTATCGTAAGTTGTTGCACTCCATCTTCTGGCTGGAATACTCTTATCCCATTTGTAGATTTTGATGTGTTTTAACAAATAGTCCTGCGTGAGTATCCTGGGCTACACTACTGAACAAGCCTCTTTCAAGAATAGCTAGATAATAGAGGATGATTGATGAAATCAACCCTTCAGCCTAGCTGACCTTTAACTTTCTTTGATCATCGACAGTAAAAACCTTCAGAGATGCTTCCTTTTGAAGCGCATATCAGTTGAATGTTGTCTTTCCTGCTTGAGGAATCTTACAGCTTGATAAGACGAACGAAGAAAATTTTCGCCACCTGAATTTCCTTCCTAAGTTGGAATGTCCCTGCTTTGAAGATTGCCTGGTGCTATTTCATCAAGTGAGCACTTTTGGCATTTATCAACGGATTCACTCCAAGTTACGTTTAAAGACCAGAAAATACCCCACAGATCGCTTGGCACTGCTTTGCCGGCAAGCACTAAATGGGCACTGAAACTTCGGTCTTCGGCATAAAGTCTTAACCATCTTTCAACATATGGGCAGTTCACGCGACGGCCACTGCTGGTAGCAATCCACCTGCATGACTGATGTGTCCATTTTTCGGAGCAGTCTTCTCCCACGGTGTAACAAAATCTGAGACTTAGGCATTATGTTTGCTTCACGATGAAATTCGCTGTTCGGAGTAGGATCCATTCTAGCTACATGTTATAAATAGCCCGTTTTTGCATAGCAGCTGGCATTGTGGTCACTTGCGCTTGATAAGGTCTCGAATGATAAATATAGTCATAAATGAAATACACGGTTCAAAGATTTGCGTAAAGGCACATTAAATGTTTGACAGTAGGGTAGAAAAAAGGCGGTATTTAAGTCATTCAGCCAGGGTTAATTAAGAACAGTGTTTGGTTATTCACGGCCTAATCACGTGACGTTTTAAATGAGACAGCGCTGGTTGGCGTAGCCAAATGGCCATCAGCTTTATTGCTGAGTGCCTCATTTCTAAAGGTCCCGGAATGATTTGCGACACTTGCGAGTTGCTACAGTCGTTCGCACATCACGAGAACGACTCAGCCGGATTGGCCCGGTTATCTGTTTGATCAGCTGATTTAGAATCGCGCTCGCCACGTGCTTTGCTTGTCCGATTCGATTGTGTTTATGTATATGCTCAGCAATTCTTTGAGCTAGGTGTCGGGTCATCTGACCAGCGTAGTATGTGGACTGACACCTTATCCTTGATGTTTGTGCTAAGCAACCGAGCACTAGTGAAGTGGGACCTTAATCATGCGGTATTCAGCGTTCTTCTAATTGCGGCCGTTAGTTTCTGTCTGATCGTTTCGGAACATCGTCGCCTCTGGCTAGTAACTTGGTGTAGATGAGCACCTTCGGAATTAAAGAGGTTTCTTCTTTCTGTTTTAAATGGCTACATTGTGTATCTTTATTGAAAACACCACAGTTCTCGATATATATGAAAATTCTGCACCTAATTTGTCAGCCGCGCAGATCTTACGAACCCTACTTGCTAGATACTGGACAAGCCCCCTCCTGTACTTCGTGTCTATAAATCTGTGGACACATGTATACTGGCTAGAATACGTTAACTTGCATCGCTGAAGCGTCCTATTACATTTTTGAGTTGGTGCAATATCGAGAAAGCTAAAGAAGCTGTTGAACTCTTACTCCACAGTGAAGTGGTGCCAAATCTGCAGAATTGGTGAACAGAATCGCCTCCGTTTCAGTGTAGCAATCGTGGATAACAAAAATGCCATCGTCATAAAGTCGACAAAGTGGCAATTGTTCGGTAACTGCTTTCTAAAAGCCATGTTCGAATTGATTCGTAAAAATATCGGCTAAAAGAGTTGCGAGGGTAGAATAGGCGGCCATTTCGTCCTTCTGTATATAGATAGAACCATGGAAAAAGAACTGCTCTAACGATACATCCCAAAAGTAACTTCTTCACGTCCAGTGCGAGAACTGGTAAAAGAATACCCGGCTGGATAATAAAATCGCAAACATAGTCAGTCGCCTTGCAGTATGGTAGGTTGATAAAAATAACTTCGAAACCTAGAAAGCACATTCGTCTAGCGTTAACGTTCACATTTTGGTCAGAGCCACTGAACCCAAACACGTACGAGTTTTAATAACTGCTTCAGCTATCGTGCAGTCGCACGATAGGATGAGCCACTCATGTTAAGTAAGAGATGCAGTGGATAATCCTGTTTATATATCTTTGGAAGTCAGTCCATTCTTCTCAGGCTTTTTCATTGTGTATTTGTGATATAATCTTTGCACTTGAGAGGTTTTAGAGGTTTTGTTAATTGTGTCTCTATTTGTCTGATTAGTTTGCTGTCACGAGTGTGTTCACTGGACTGAGATATTGTCAACACAAATGATTCCATTAAAAAGGAATACGCCTACTACTTTATCCAGGTTAATATCACGTCAGTTCTGCCCCGCAGGACTCGTAATACCTTTGGTCTGATGGGACGTTTATGGAGTATGTGGCTGTCACTGTGTTGATAACAAACGTTGACTAATTCAGTCTCAAATTTATTTAGTCTGCCTTCTCATGTAGATACTAACTGAGCGGTATGGCTGAATAAGTCCTTCAACCTCAAACTTTGGAACCAACGGTATTTTTAAGCAAAGTGCCAGCAAGTACTACATTCGAAAAATTATGAACATATCGGTTTACTCTGCTGGAAAAGCTCTATGTGCCTTCGCATCCTCAAACGTCTTACGTAACTTGCATTGCTGCTTTACTGTCTCTCTGCTGGTGAGGTGGCTCAGTGATTAAGGCGCGAACTTAATGACCAGAAGGTCCGTTGTTCAAAACCCAACACGGCATCTTGACGGCTTCTGTGTAGGCTTGGGCAACCTGGCACAATCTCAGCTCTCATTCAGCCTTCGGCTGACATGGCGGCTAGGTACCGAAAGGGTGCTACAAGTGAATAATTATTTTTTTTTGTTACAAGGCACCAAACTCGTCGAACTGTTCAAGTTTATCTGTGGTTACTTCTTGCAGTACAGAATTTTGCCTACCATTAAGTTGTACAAGTCTATCTATCTTGCTCCAAAATGAATGAGGAATATGCTGTCAGGTCTTGTGAAGCTTCCAGGTAGAGATTCTTAGTAGCGTTTAGGGTGAGCATGGTTATGTATGCATTCCTGAATAAAGTTACCTACACCGTTAACAACCGCAGATTTTTGTCGCAAAGTTGAAGTGACGATTAAGTCGTCGGATTACCAGAGGATATACGCACACCAACTCCCATGCTGTTGCATAAGACTGGGCAGTGCAAACAATTGTTTGCGCCAATTACAGTTATAAATGAAATGCTTTAGCGTACGGTGAACAAGAGGCATTTAACTGACTCAAACGGAGCCCACAGATGGTCGTGGTTTGTTCGCCAAGGCAGGATCGCTATGACGTTTTTGATGTCAAGGTTGTTTTTCAAGTCCAATGACGTACGCCTCTGTTGTTGCGAGTGCGTTTTGTCTAACTACATTGGGAAGACTTGGTGGCGCTTCATACCTCACGCTGAACGACTCTACCGGATTGACCTGGGAGCTTGTATAGATAAGGTGAGCTACAGTCCTGATCGTTTGTGCTTCACTGAAGCAGTGACCAGCCTGATTAGTGCAGATAAGTTTCATTTACTTTGCTCGATAGCTTCAGAATACTGACACGTTTTTCTATCCGCCAGTTGTAATACTCACCATCTATCTGCTAAGTCACTGTATGTCACTGCATCTTTATCCAGGAACGTCTCGTTTGTATTTTGAAGGTTACTTAAAACGCTAAAAAATAATTCACTTTTTGACCGGTGTTCCAAAAAAACTCTTCTGAACTTTGGCACTCTGAATTACTGACCAGTGTGCTAGTTTGTTGTGGGCCTTTTTTTCGTGCCAACCGACACATCATCCACAAGTAAATAATCCAACATCTCCCAAGCTTGTTTTATAAACTATGTTAAAACTCCGAAACTCACCGGCAAATTGCATCCAGCTGGTTCACTCGTCTTAGCACCTGTTGAACTGCTTCGACTGGTCTCCTATTTCTAAATCCGTTTTTTTGTAGTCTGCTTCGAACCATGCGGAAAGATATCACAGATCATGAATCGATAACATAAAAAATTTGTGGCCACAGCAAAAGCCTCGGCGTAGTTTCAATGTAGCAACCAATTCTAGACCGGTGCAACAGTTCCTTTGTTTTGAGTATTCATAGTCGAATAGTTTTAGTGTCAGATACAGATCAGTAGTTTACCATTGCCAATGACGCTGGAACGTGTCTTTACAGTCCATATTTTTTTCTGTGCTTACCTAGGGTCGGTACCATGTTTTTCTTTGTTCAGATACAGCGTGAATCGATGAGGAATTTGCAGTGCAAGATATGATTCCTTAGGCCGAAACTTTCGACGCGAATGTGAAATTGGAACTCCATACCTTAGAAAAACAACTGACGTTGTACGGAACTTTTGGTCATAATATTGTTGGTAACGTCAGAAGCTATCAGACCGTATGGTTTGCTACCGATGTTGACAGTCAACATTATCTTGTTAATAGGAATGATGTTCTCATAAAATTGTTCATTATTGGTATCGATAGACTGGTACAAAATGCGTTAGATAGAAATTGAAGTGAAATTCGAGCCGGACTAGTTTTGCGTTTTAATAGTACTTTGCTATTGAACCATATGGTTTGGGATTTGAAAACTCCGTGCTACCTAGTACAGCTGTGTTCACGGGTTGTGTATACTCAAAACCATGAGAGAATAAGAAGCTACCGAAAGTGAAATCAACCGTGTTGTTTCAAGAATGCACCGGTTGAACAAGCTACATTTAACTGGATTGTGATTCATTTAAACTCTCAGGTACAATTTCCTTATCCAGGTAGTGCAAGATATTTGACTTCATTTAACTGCCGCAGCCACCTGTCGTGAGAAAGTGACCAACGCAGTTTGAATGCAAACATTTAAATACTCTTAAAAATCTTAAGGAATGGAATGTTTCAGAAAGATTTATCCCAGTAGGGAACAAAAGTTTAGGAAGTATGGTAATATACTTTGGAGTCCAATTCAATCCTCTGTTCAAAAATCTTCACACTGATGACGCGAAAAAAATATTGCAAAGGGCTCAAAAGCGACTGACCTGGAATTCTCCTGATTTGAACGAAGAGTTTAAATTCTATTGCCTTGAAGAAAGGAGCATATGTATTTTATGTCTAAAAACAGGAGACTAAAGCCCCAGCGGCATGTGTTAGTTTGCTTCTGGCGGAGCTCATCAGGTACGTATCAGATACGTATTAATAAGATGTTAAGCTTTAGTCCAATATTTCGTTTTCACATCCGAGTATACTGTAAGCCTGCGTGCTGTACATAAATACTGATGGCTAAAAGGGGTCAGAAGTCTAATCGTTCACTATAAGTGAAATCACCTAAAAATTCAAAAACTAGTTGGAATACTAATAACGTAACATCGAGATATCAAAGTATTTTCTCGACAAAACGCCCATAACTAACAGACAAGGTTACTTAAGTGTCCAGACAGTAGCCAAAAAATCATGTGATGCAATTTTTAGAACTAATACAAAGCGTGTAAATCTTTACGTTCCAGGCCACATGCAGGATATGCCTCTTTAAGCGACTTATCTCACACTAGATCGTCCATGCATGCCTGTAGAGACCGCCGGGACATATTAAGATTTATGTAATGTTTTCAACTACGCGCGAATAATTTCTATCAGTTAAACGCCTTCACGCTACGATGGTCACGATAATAATAGAAATATCCTTTTAACCTAAAATGTGAAAAATATACGGACTTTTAGAGAATTAGGGCATACAAAATCGAAAGCAAAGGCCAGAGTGAGCCTCCGCTTCTAAGTAGTAGGCAAAAGAAGTCTGAAACTGCTCGATGAGGCAACACATGCTCTGTCGACGTCGCATCAACGAATGGAAATTACAAGGAACTGCCTGATATCGAGACTGACACATTCGCTCGTTCTCCGCCAGGCCCACTAAAACACGCTGAAAAGTTTGGACAGTTACATCAGGCAATCCATTTGTGGGTGACTACGTCTGCCGAAGACTTCCAAACAGTTACGTTCATGCTGGTAAACAACATGGGGACTCGGTATCCCAAACCCTAGTTTGACCAACCGAATGCAGCGGAAAGCACGTGTGGAAAAGGCTCTGTCTACCCAGTGCCGAGTACCACACAGTATGGTCTGTCATTTCGCATTTGTCAAGGTTATTCGGGATCTCAGCATTCCGATCGGCGTCTAAGGTGAGTGCTTGAGCACCAAGGAAGAAATGGTGGCTATTTCGGAAGATAATTGCATAACAGTGTTGACGGTCATGGTTTGCGAGAGTTGAAATTCCACTCCGGTGCAACCTGCTTAAGACGACAGTTAGAAGCGCCTGCCGAGGTCACGGTGCCAAGACGAATTTCTGTCATGGAAACTGTGGTCAGCTGGAGAGTTTGGTGCATATTCTGCAGTCGTACTGGATCACACATGATGAGTAATGTGATCGTCACAATTTGGTTGCAAAAAATTCTCCGCCGTCTGGGATACACTGTCTTTGAGAAACCTACTTCGACAATTTTTATCGAGCCCGACCTAATCAATATTTGGGAGTAACCAGCAACTATGATAGACGTTAGCGTAGTCTCGGACAGGCGTGCACTAATTGTATAAGATGAAAACGAGCAGAGTTACGGCGTTGATGATTGCTTGGTTGTCTTCATCTCAGCCCTACTTGCCGTCGATGGTGTTGATTTTTTAGTTCGCCAGCCGATGGTCGGGGAATTTGCCTTCCTCAGTCTTCTAAGGCTGTTGTTGAACTGGGACTTCCTAAGGTCAAAGTCGGTGAAATGTGTTTGCCGACCGTTTTGGGCTCTGTAAATACTTACAGCACTTTTCTTATCGTGGCGTATGGCGTATTCCTGCCACTGACTTTCACGGGTCACTCTGTATGACGGACATCTACCTGATGTGCGAGTCTTGGCCGTAGTATTGCTTACTGCGTCTTGAAGAGGATTCAGCATTGTTCGTCCTTTCTTCAAATGCTGATCTTTATATGTTTCCATACCAAACATTCCTACATACGTTGGAAATCATTTTGTCCGACTGGAAACTGTTGATGATATGCCTTCGAATGGAACATTTCTCTCGTTTTATCCAATTTCCTACCCTACATCCTTCCACATCTGTCGTTCGCATTTATTTTTCAGGTCTGTCATCATGCTTTTCAAAAATAGACGATAATAGTAGTTTTAACCCGATTACTGACGTTCGGTGAAAGATGGTGCGCACTTACTGCATGCACGTTTCGGCAGTCAAAGGCGGAGCTCTCCATACATAGAAAGGTAGATAATTGCGGTGAACCGTTTGACATTTAGAGTCACATTGAGCGCTTCGTCGTGGGAACGATTCTCGTATTGATGGTAGTATAAAGAGACTCGGGAATTTGCATTTAAGGGTTTGTCCTGTAAGTGAAATCGATATATGCTGAGCGGCCAAGAAGCATTTTACGGCTGCTTCACTTATATTGGGAATCAGCAGCAATGTGCGCCTGTTTGAGTGCAGCTGACACTTGAGAAGTCTTCACTCAAGAAGCCAGGTAGCACGTGACCAAGTGATGTGGATTCCGTGAGTGAAGGATGAATTGCGCTGTATCCCATGCGAGTTGATCGCACTGCTGGTCAGCCACTCTTGGTCGAATGCTTGTGTTGAAACTACTAACCGGACAGTCTTGGAATCGAAAATCCATGAAGTTTTGCGATGCACACTGATGGTGGTTCCCAATAAGGATGAAACCGCCGTTCTTAAGCCTAAACTTCCACATGCAAGAACGCTGTAGCGGTACATGCGCATGGCTTCAGCAAGTAACCAGGTAGTCAACTTTGAGCTTACGGCGCTGTAGGGACCAAGCGATATTCAACATGTCATTCAGCATTAGACTTGCCATCTGGTCCCTCAATTTGGCCACCCCATATGACGCTGGCATAACAATGCTTCTGATATTTTCTTTGGCTCTTTATGCACGGGACCAGTTTGTGACCGTTAATGTCGCCAAAGAAAGAAAACGATATGTTTTGGGTGGTAAGGTTTCATGAAAGCAAATAATCACAAGAACATCCAGCAGCTAATCATTTTGCGACCAAAATTTCGTGTTTTGCAATGACCAAATTATAAGGGTCACCAGAGGACCAAGCCTTTACGAATCGGAGAAACGATTCTAATGGTAAACTATGGATTTGTAGGAGTTTAAAACGCCAGTAGAGTCATAGCTTTGATGAATTTGGCAACTATACAGCAAGACGCTTCGTTAAAACTAAGGAAAACCAAAGTGATAATGCTATCTGTCATTAGTTCTACCGGGATTCACAGTGACACTAGCTTTTTCTGGGCGCTTAGGACAGTATTCTACTTATGCAATTTTGTCGTTTTGGTGTTTTTGGCCAAAAAAAACATGTTTGGAAGCAAGACTTTCAAATCTCAGTTACAAGTAAATGTGCTAATCATTCAAATCTTGCATAAATCCGACCTCCTTACTTAGCGCTTGCGCTTTTTAGTGACAGTAACACTGACTGGATTGTTTCACAATCTTTATCACAAAGTCGATAGTGTCGTCCACGTGGCTTGCAAAGTAGGACCTACGGATTCTCACCCGAACACGTATGGCATGACATTGTGGGCAAAAGAACAAACAGACAGAAGAACCTTGTGTCTGTGAGGAAAGGCCTTGAGAACTTCAGTTACAAATCTGAGTACAGCTGAAGGCTGGTCCTCAACGCCAGATGACGTCCGTTGCGCATTGAACCGACATTTGGAAGACAAAAAGAACTTAAACGAGTGTCTGGAGACAAAGTAATGAGAAACTCTGCGGAAGAACGTGACCTCTGTGAAGCAGTGCTTTGTAGTCTCACCAACCCGTTGATACTTTGGCCCTTCAAATTGTCATATCGTAAGGCAACTCACAGTTCCCTTGCAAAGATCTGATTAGATGAATCAAAGTTTTACACACGTTTCACTTTTAGAATATATTTAGATGACTTACATCAGTTGTTACGATAATTCTCTGATCACGATATTGTATCACTAAAGCGGCTTCCCTCAGAAGCGATCATTCTGAAGACAGATATCTCCCTCCTCCCTCAGATTTAACCTTATGTTGAATTTTCCCGTGAAAGTCTACTCTCGGTAGAGGCCAGGTCTTTCCAGTGGGAGTCATTATACTTGTGACCAGATGACACTGAACTACCGTATATGTCTGCGCATAGGACCGAGTATTTTCCACCGAGTTCTGGCAGAAGAGCTTGTCGAAATATAGGAAAGCTATTAGAGGAATTTCGCAAAATACAAGAGTTGTTTTGGTGCCATAATCACCAAATAATGTAGAGCCTCAAAACTTGAGTCACCATGCTTTTAGTTAACTAGCGGCCTGGCTAAAAGCCGGCATATTTTCCTAAAGAAAACCTTATCTTGATAAATCAAGCTTGTTGGTGTTGATAATGGTTACTGAATTTAGACTGACTAATGTCCACTTTTTATTCACAAGTTCTAGCGTTCAGCTGTTCGAGCCTTGAGTTATATCATCCGTGGCTGCAAACAGTTGGGTCAGTGTGAATGACAATATAACTAAATGTGTGGCCGCTGATTCTCAAGATTCCAAGATGCACAGCCATCAGAATCTTCCATAAATTATACGCCTTCGCGGGTTTTTGGAACTGGCCGGGATTGTCGAAACAACCAGACCATTTATGTAAGTAGGTTTGGTTTGCCTGCATACGATAATATGTATGAACGATATAAATCTTGAGTGTGAATGCAGTATCCATTCTAGGAAAATCCTTTGGAGAAATTTCACCACCTGGAGTATCTCCCCGTGGGAAGACCTCTGTTTAGAACTATATCGCACACATCCTACACTGAAAGAATGTCAGTGTAGTTGTGGCCGTCTGTTCCGGAGAACTGTTGTGAGCATGCGGTGTAGTGTTTTCTTTCGTAGATTCCGTAAACTCGAAAACTGATTACGACTATTCTTGGCTGAGACACTAACACAAGAGTCGAAGTATGTCTAATGAGTACCAGCCCCTGCATCTGCTTCATTGCAAATGATAAAGAGTCCAGGAGCCCGGTGGTTTGTGTTGATGGTGGCATCTGAGATGGCTCATCAAGGACACAGTGAATGCTCGCTGGGTGAATATTCAGAGTGTCTTGGTATCTTGGAACGCCACAAGAAGGGTAAATGCTTAACTCCAAGGGGATGTCGGCTCCGGATTTTTCTCGTTGAATCAGACAAGTATTTGGAGAAAAGTGTCTGGGGATATCGGATACCCTATTTTTTGGTCCCACCTTTGAATTCCACGAACGAATTCGTTTGTAAAGCCAGTCAGTGTCTGTAGGTATTTGCTTGTTTTGACCAGCGGAGTACAAAACAACATTCTTATAAACTCTTTACAACAAAATCAATCCCCCATGGGTTGATAGGGAGATCATAGGTGAACTCAACCACCATTTACTGTCAGTTTCAATGTGCAGACACAACATACCCCAAATGAATGGGTCTACTGGTCAGAAGACAGTCTAACTGCATAACACTTATTCATCCACACGCGAGTAACACAGTTAGTCGGAGCGGTTCGATATAGACCGTGACCGCGCTTAGGTAAGTTGGATAACAGACGATTTCTCGGACAAATGACATGTAATGTGGAAGCTCAGCAACCATTGGCAATTGACACTGCCGTGAAAGGTATAACTTCGCGGGTGGGAATAGTGGTAGCTGCATAGAAACATATTGATGAGCATCACGCTCAAAGTCTGAGTCTGGTCTGATCTTCTACGAAGAGGGAGCAATGCAAAAAATGTAATGCTGTATTTCAGGAATGCATCTCTGAATTTCTAGGCAATACGAGAGATAGAATACCTCCCCAACAGGTGTGCTTTTAGGAATAGCGCGGCTAACTTGTCCCGATGGGAACGCATTTTTATACATTTTTCAGCTTCTAATAAAAAGAGCCATGTCGAATGACTCGGAGAGCTAAGCAATGAATGTGTTAGTAGTTGTTACAGTTGCTCACTTAGATGCTGATTAATCCACATCTGAGGGTAGTTCTTGTCTGTCAGAAGCATTCTGCTTCATACAATAATATACGCTGATCAGTGCCAATCATGTGTGCGTGAAAAATATCCGACCCACAGTGTCCTAAGACAATTATATGTTTCGGAGAATTTTAGAGTAGTAAACACCTGGTCACTGTTACCTATGTCGTGACCTCACTCCACACAATCAAGTATACGTTCACTTTAAATTTCCATTTTAGATGGCTGCTTGTCTTGGCTCAAACAGACAAAAGATAATTCATCCCTTTGGCGCGGAAGCTGAGGCTTCCAAACCAAGGCTTCGTGTCTGATAGCCTTGAATCCAGTAATATCTACGTGTTCACATGTGACAGGAACAATAAGCATGCTTTGGCAGTGGGAATTGTAAGTTTCTAGCGCAACAAAAACAGTGAACTAGTGAAATCATGGATTATGAAAGAAATGAGCAGTTTTTAGAAGCAATCAAAAAATGTCGATCATAAAATCTGCTTCATAAGAAACGGTTATGAGCCTAACTACACAAATGGAATAACATTTCAGACAAATAAAAGATAGATATGTGAATCCTGGGAGCACTTTGAGATATGGTTTTGACCGTTCTACTTGGAATGTACCTGAGTCTTTGGTGAAATTGTAAGAAACTGGCAAACTTGCCCAGTTTGGATGAAGGCAACAAACAATGGTTTGAATTTCAGCAAAACGTGTGTTTATTTAATATCTGTCCATTTTAAGGAACCTTGCTCGTGGAGATGGGTTTACCTGAACCCAACATACCAACGGTGGCATTCATCACTTCAGGAAACAATTTGCTGCTTGTGGTTTAGGAGGAATGCGGACGATACTTGATGATACTTGAAGGACGTCACCATCAACCAAATAAGGCGGTTTCACGAAACAATTTGTGGCTCAACTAATTTTTATTTTGACTTTGTCAGAGTAACCAAGTATTGACCAAGCGAGACAAAAGTAGGTGATGTTTTTCTAAAAACAACACGATCTAGTTAAATTAAGCTCTAGGTAAACTGTAGTTTAATATAAAGTAAACTACAGTTTTGCTTCCCAGTACTGCGTCCAATAGGAAACCGCTGAATCCGGAAACAAATCAGCTCATGAAATTTGCCAAAGGAAAACCTGGTGAGTCACACTGTACAGATGAAAAATGTTTCTCTTTTCAGTGAACTGCATAAAGAGGTTTATAAGGATTACTCTCTCTTATTATGATTGTAGAATCTTACTGGATCCACTTTGTGGATTAGTCTAATCGGCGTCATAAACAGATAGTGCGCCAAGTGTGGCTATTCACGTGGTGATGAAGTACAAGCAAGCTAAAGTCCCACAGAAAGACCACAGCGTCAAGGCTGCACTTCATCGTCTTGCAGTTGATTTGTGCTTACAACAATACGTTGTTATAATAGACGTCTTTTGAAACATACCCTAAATGAGTTGTACAAGGCAGACGACGACACCAGTTTCGCTCGAAACATTGGGAACCCACATCATCCAACAGAGCTAGAATTCGATTTTTTTCGCAACAGACGTAACTATTAACCAAGAAATAACTTATGCAGGGTTCCTTTTGTAGTTTTTTCGATTGCTTGTCTGTCTGAAATCTCGCCTGCCATGTGTGACCAGCTGCGAGCAGCTAAGCTGTTGATTCAAAATCTCAGTTGGAACACCATATCTCCCTTCTTTTGCGCATCAGTCAGGTAGTTTCCTCGCAAGGAAAGCAGGATCTGGACAGAGTTCAAAGTAGGCCTCATTCTAGTGAGACTAGTGCCTTTGACCGACGCTAGTAGTCTTATTTCTGATGACTTACGTAATTGGTGTAGGTCAACCAAACCATGAACAATTACAGTTTTTACTGTTTTTATTTCCTTTTAACTGAGCTTAGCAGTTTCCAATCAAAAAGGTATGATTGCCTCTGGGTGGTAATTCACTTTAACAAGGGAACGACTTAATCGTCTCTGAATGTTAGCTTTTTTGCGCGAATGCTTTTTTGCACATTGCATTGATAACTTCCTAAATTTGACGGGGTTGTCAACCCCAAGCAAAAAGTATTCGTGTGCTTTTGTGCACTTTTTTACCAGAATTAATGCTGAATGCATCTTTTCAGGCTCTTTGGAATGCAAAATTCATAGTCAATTTACCCACGGCACATTACATACAATAAATAATATTATTTCGGATGGAGATCCACCATTCTAAGGAATTTGTTTTCGGATGCTCTGCAACTGCCACACCTGAAACTCTGTCAGAGTACACCATACTATCAACTCATCGACTGACACGCCTGTTTCAAAAAAAATTCTATACAGATTGTAGGCTGGCTCAAATAATTGCATGTAGACACATAAATTAAGGAATAGCCCAAAAAAACGTTGGTGGTTATTCACTTCATGGTACGCTTACGCAAGATTCCATTTAGTATTATCGTAGTCATGGAAAACTAGGCTTCTGTCTTGCGCAACACACGAGCCAAGTTGTTTACCTGATAAGTTTTCCGACTGCATCAGTGCTGTGACAAAAACTTATGTGGAGACTGATGTATACTGGGTGGTGTGACATTCACAAGCTGGTCAAATAGAATCTGATTCACGTTTGGCATGGATTGACTGATTCTCAGAAAGTGATTTGATACCTGTTCCTTTAATTCATTTATCCTTTCGTGTGTATTTCTCGACTTTCCTCTCCACTGAGCTGCATTCGTATGGGCTCAAGAGTCACTGGTTTCTGGTTCAGTTCGTAATCCCCAGCCCAAGCAGGTGCCGAATGGCTCAGGTTAGGGTGACCAACACAAAACTTTCCCAGTTTAGATTTGAGATTCGGAACATCGTACTGTAGCACCGGCTTATGAATCAGAGTGCAGAATGCCGCTCGAAAGTCGCGTTGTAGGAATCCGTAGAGAACAGGGTTCACGGCACTGTTTGCGTAACCGATCCATGTGAGGAATGTTGTAAGACGATGCGGTATTTTGCAAGACACAGTGCAGAATGCCTGTACCAAGTAAGCTACGAAGAATGGTAGCCAACACAAGCTGAAGAACCCCAACAATAGCCCTATTGTTTTGATGGCCTTCAACTCAGTCTTGTGGACGGACGCTGTTTCTTTCCGCGTTCGTTTCAGTTCTATTGAGGGACTACTCGCAGCGCGTCGAGTTCGGATAATTCTCATGCTTATACCATCAGTTATTGATAAACGAGAGAATACACTGCGTACCAGTAGTCCATGACGATTCTTAGTCTGTCTTCGTAATTCCGCTGTCCAATTTGTCTGTTTTGACTCTTCCTGGGCTTTGTTTTTTTCCATCGCCATGGTCTCCGTTTGTGCGCTAGTACCTCCCTGCCCGACACTTGAAAATTTTATTCGAGGATCTCGAAATGAAGGCACTCGTATTTTCCGCACTTGCCTAAATTGTTGATGTGCAATGTGCAATATACGGCTGTACAATGTCACACAAACCACAAAGGGGACATAGAATGAGGTTGATGATGAAACAACTGCGTAAATAGCGTTAACTTCAAGTTCACACAAGGGTGGGCCTGTATCGCGAAAGTTCATGACTGTGCGGTTATCAGATATACTATCGGTATGTACGTGAAACCACCCAAGATGGATTGGGAAAAACGATATAGCTGCACTGGTCATCCATATCACAACCATAGAAACACGAATCCTCGTTTTCGTTACGAGGATCCCATAACGCAGTGGATAGGCAATAGCAAGATATCGGTCGAAAGCAACAAGACACAAATGTAAAATGGACGCGGTACAGCACATCACGTCAGATGACATCCACATATTGCACAGTACTAATCCAAATGGCCAGTATTCGAGCACCAGATAAACCATAGACCAAGGCATCACAAATACGGATACACAAATATCCGCCGCAGCCAATCCGGATAGAATGTGGAAACAGAATTGAGAACGTAACCGCGGGAAACGTCGTACAGAAATCACAACAAGTGTGTTACCCAAGAAAGCTAACAGGGTGAGGAACGACAGTGACAGAAGAATCAGTGTTATCATGACTGGCGTCGCGGCCATGGTTACCGTTTATTTTGCTTAGTCACGTTGAATAATCCGCTTACAGAAGCCTTGGAAGGTCCATCGGGCAGCCGAACACCAAGAATTTTGATTGCATCAAACAGACCGATCGCTTAATGATCGACCACTTTGTGCTTGTCGTTCGGCCAATGAAAATTGTGTAACGCGCCCACGAATGAGCTTTTACCGTGATTCGTCGGGACATAGTGTGGCTCTTAGTCGGTGTTTTTCGTAGCTTAACCGAGTTACTGACTGTGTCTACATTTCTACTTTTTCTGTCTGACAATCTGACTACATGACGCTAGGATGAAACCAGTAGTAAAATATTGGCACTCTAAAAATTACTCTCTCAAAAAAGGCTTCCTAGAGGGTCGTCCGAAAACCAACTTCACTGTATCCAAGCTACAAAAAATATCTGCTGATTGCAATACACAGAGCTATTTCCTCCCAAAAAGGCCAATGTTTTCAGAATGAACTCAGCGAAGAGAACGGATTGACTCATGCCAAAGCAGCATATATTTTCTCATATCTGTTTGCATCGTTCAAACTTTGACTCTCGGACGGCTCTTACATGAGACCCTCCAGGAACAGGACAGCTCTATTGTACAAGCCGAAAAGTTCAGAAAACCCCTAAAGCGCGGGTCAGTAGAGGTTCACAAATAATAAGTTGAGGGTCATCCTGTCCCCGAAAAAGCCCCCCTCACGAAATAGACAAGTGGACGCAGCGCCACTTCAAACTAGAACCTTCTCAGCTGGTAGCGATCAATCGAGGTATGATTGTGTTCTGTATGGAGGAGAATGATAACTGTGCTCAAATGTTGACCGTATGATGTTTTGTCGTTAAAATCGACTGTTGCATCGAAGCAATTGCACTTTTCGTAGTATGGATGCTTTCATAAAGCTTCTGTTTAAAGAACATAATCAAATTCCGTCGGATTTTGACGATCGTTTGTATAAGTAATCAGAACGAGTTGCAAAATGGTATCTAACCCCCTTGCTTCGCCATAGTGCGATTAATCTGTCTATTCAACATTGGCTTGTATGTGACCTATTGCATTTAAAGCTACGGGCCTTACATCAAGCTGGTTTGCTTTGTCTCATCAACACAACCTTGTTTTTTGCTTCTTCAGACTTTGCTTACTTGTTGTACCATCAAGTGATCGAATCACAAATGACGTTTGAACTAGGATTTAACTTTACTAGGGTGGCCATATGGCCATGATGAAGTCGAAGAAACAGGAACTTGACCCATCAGTGTGGTCACAATGATGTTTTACTGACAGCGGGAGTACGCTAGTGACAGACTGTGTTTTGTACCGAACTCCGTTATAGGAATCACTCGCAGCCGAACACTTTAAGGAACCAAGCGGATGTTAAACATGAACGTGCCTTGAGGTCTCCTTGCTAAGTTCATGTCAAAACCGGTTTACGAGTTACACGCACAGTTCTCAAGCAGTGAGTTCCTAACTACGAAACGACAGCGGAATAAACTGGGAGGATGAGGTACATGTAAAATTTGTCTCCGTAGTAGAGAGGTCAGTGACCTCTCAACGCCCCCTAATTTTTATAGAATCTTCAAAAGTTCGTCTAAAAAATCACATGGCAATGCTTTCTATTTGGAGGAGGACTAAACATCCAATAGGTGAAATAATAACTTCTCGTCAGCCCGTGAGGTGGCTCAAAAAGATACCATATTACGACTTTACCGGATCGATTGGTTGTGCATTTCCGTTCGCAGTCCTGATATTAAGTACTTGCGCAAAACCTCAAGCGTCATCGCTGTGAACAGAGAACCACTGTGACAAGCGTTCAACAATGGGCCAGGCCGTCAGGCTGCTAACAACAAACACCGGATATAGATTGACACAGTCAACTCTTCCATATATCTGATGTTAAAATTGTAGTGTTTTAAGGCTGCTGATCGTCACTCTATACCCATAATCACTCGAGCGATCAAACGAATAGCAAGCCAGCGAACGCATTAGGTCATACAGTAGTGTCAGTCATTGTACAGCAGCAAATTCGCTCAAAGTGGTCAAAAACCTGGTGACTGTAAAGGTAGAGGATCGTTCTTTCGATATCACATTTTTTACCGAAGTTTGCTAGTCACCAGAGAAGCTGTGATCATCAGGGTAGTTGTCGCTAAAAGAATAGTGTTCTTCTGGGATGGAGCTGACCGGAAATTTCTCTAATATACCTATGCATTTTTCAGCCCCTTTTAGGGACCCATCAGAACACCACTTACAAAATCTAGTCCGTGCATCCACTTGGAAGAAGATAGGGCTTCTACAACAGAAGGACCGGTGCCATAAAGTCAATGCGTAAAAATGGAATAAGGCAGCATATTTTCGTCAAAACTGATGACTGATTGACTTCAATCAGTACCAGTGATACAGTTTGTTTTTCCAATCGTCGCAAGCCTTTTCAGCCTGCACATCTCAAAGATATGAGGCCATGACTGATTTGAGGGGAATATGGAAGAAGTAAAATACCTCTTGTCCGGTCTATATAGGATGAATTGCTTTTGCACGAACTCCTTAAATGACTGACGAAATACCCCGATAAAACTAAATCTTGCATTTACGATGCAATTTTATTGGTTTGCCCATAGAAAACAAATAGTGCAGTACGTTCGGTGTGAATGAATGATGCATTCAACCGAATATTTATACATATTCTTTTGTACGTGAAATGAACAGCGTAGACTTTTAAAAAAGTCACTGAAGGTGTAAATGTTATGCTCTGTATTCAGCGGAGAATGCAGCCCAAAGCCTTACAAATATTAATTTGCAGAGACATACTAAAAGTTTAAGAGCCTTGAAGTATTACCTGCATTATCCTTGTTATTGAAGGTATCACAATGTAGAAGCGACATTCCTGTTTTGTTATTCTTTTTCCCACCTGACGGTCATATTTTATGCAAAAAAGCATTATACAAACATGTAGCAACTATCAGAATGAGTATTATAAACAATCATCTGCAGTGGAACTGAAATTTGAGCCAGGTTAACCTCATGTGGTCGAATCCCTCATTCTACCAACTTAGTTTAACACGCTTCCATCTGTTTGCCGAATCGGCGTGATATACTGACGTCAAAAACTAAACACTCAAGTAAACCCAAGTTTGTTTGTTATTTTCAATCTGAAATGGAGCCATCACTGACTTGGAGGTGAAAAAAAACCTTGTCTATTTCCAGGATGAGAGTTGGAACATTACTTTAATCGAAAGTTCTCCAACTCATTTTGAACTTACTAAAGGGAAGCTACTCCGGACTTCCAAAAGCTTGCCGGCAAGAGTTCCTCGCTTCCCGCAGGTGTGACACACTGCAATATTTGTGAAAAACGACCTATATTTCACCAGCCTTTTCGAATAAAAATGCTCACCAGGTATTCTCCAGATTAGTGACGGACAGTCACCTCTGATTCAACCACAAGGCGATCAACGCTGCGAAACAAGCTCGAAACCTCCGGCATACCAAAACGTTGGCCCAAGTGGATAGATTAAGCGGAGCACCCAAAAGACAGAATTTGGGTATGTGGAACATATCCAGAGGCTCACAACGCAGATAAGACGAAGAAATGAAGTGATTATCAGTGCATGGTTGAATGCACCTCATAAGTATATAAAAAAAATTATCCAGTGGTCTCAGAACGACTGCTTAAAATTCACAGTGTACGATTGGTTTTGTGATATATTTCACCAATTCAAGTCGTCCAGTTATGATACTCTTGGTAAATAGCCAAGAATGGAACACTACCATGTTGCCCAAGCCTAGACTGGAGTAATCTAATCAGTAGGGCGTTGAAGTTACAACCATCTCCCCCCGATCAGTCTGTTTCATCTCATAACTTTGGCTGTCTTCAGTCCATCAGGAGTGCGTCCGTTTTATTTACGTGTACTACACAGTGGTCCCTCTATTACGTAGATAACATCACGACAATGAAGACTTTCACCAACTGCGGACAACTGAGTAAGCCGTAGATAGATGTCAACGAGAGCACTATCAAGACACAAGTACCCTTGGCGTCACTTTGTCTTCACAAACCAAGCTGGCTGAAGCTAACGGACAGGGTGCTGCTACAAAGTAGTCTTACTTTATGTTTGCAAGACTTGGCCCCCTCCTATCAGGGGATCCTAAACGTCTTCGGACCTTCGATTGTCAATGCCTTCGCATGAGAGCACGTGCCTTCTGACTAAAGCATATTCACAATCAAGTGATGCTTAAACGGATAATTGGTAACAAATCGGACTCGCCAGAAAAGTGAATAAAGCCGATCGGCTTATGGTGGTTGGAATATGTACTACGCAAGCCCAAGCGCCGTGCACCAAAACAATAACTATTTTCTACACCGAACTCTTGTTTTCGGAGTTTCCGGGGAGGGCTACGATAAGAAGCGAAATGAAGGCGGCTACTGTCAAACCGAGTGATGCGAATCGTCATTAGGCCCACGTGACACTTATCGCGTGCAGTTTTAAATCATATAAGACATGGCTCGTAATCTATCCCAGTAAGGAGCATGCAGTTATATCCTAGCCGAAGTGTCTAGCCAAGATTCGTCTGCTGCAGTCTACCTGGCTGCTGAAGTGTGGGATTTTCACCGAGTCGATTACACTAATGACTTCTCGTCCAGGTATGCTATCTGGGTGCGGCCATCTCCTTGATGTCTTGAACCCATCACCACACAAACAGAAAAGAAACTTTTGAGCAGAGTTAGTTTTCAACCGCCATCAGTTTGTGCGCCCGCAGTGGTTTACGGTAGGTGTCTCAGTTTACATGAAGAACTTTGGTGTCGGAGGGTCGTGTTGATTTCATAGAAGTGCTGTTGGATGGACTTTAGGGTATATATATAGCACAGTTTATCAATTTCATGTAAACTGTACATGTTAACTGTATTGAACCACATCTGAAAGAGCAAAAGGTCGTTCCCAAACGTGGATATTTCATTACAGCTAGATTTCTTGCAGGAAACACACCAAGCTGCCCACACTAAAAACACTACTGCTTTTATAGAACCTGCAATAAATAACCGAAGGAACTCAACGTGGATCAGAGCACCTACGCATAGACTTGAGATCAACCTAAGAAGTCAGAAATACAAATCAAAAGTGATGTGCTGTTCATGTCAGATCGAATTAGGAATATGTCCCGTTCCAAACAACGTAGTAGATTGCGCGCCTTGGTTTGGATGATTCATCGAGTCAAATATTTACAATATTTGTTCAAGATTTGACAGGTGGCTTCAGCAGATGCTGAATTCCCCTTTCGTGATTGGTTGGTTTCCCAAGTCAAAGCTGACATCTTGTCGTGGTGGTCGGGCCTCTGTGGTGCAATGATCCTGCGGGCTATACTGGCTGGAACTCAGTTCCTAAAGGTTCAACCATGCCAGGAAGGCCAAAGGGGAGCAGCCCAACGAAGAAAAGCGAGTCTCCGTACTCCGAGTAATCGAGGCGGTCTGGAAGTACAGTCGTTCTGTCCTCTGCGATAGGAGTGTGAAGGCAGTAAGACGTTTCCCCCAGGCGACCAGCATGTCCATATTCATGGAAGCAGTGATGCTGCCCTCCCCCAAGAAAGGACGGGTTAGAAAAGGTCGGCCCCAAAAACCGCACACTCCGATCACCCAACAGTTGACCGTGACCGCCTGCGCATTATTCAATACGGCCGAAATACTTTTAAAACCAGAGTCCGGTGTTGCTCAAAAGGCACCTGCTGTGCGCAGCCGCATCAGGAGTGAGACTGTAATGCTCTACTCCCTGCGCCCTCGGGCCAGGCCGGCCCCCTACAGCCAAGTAGGTCAGACTATTTAGTCATTGGCTCCGGGAAGGGTCCCCCAAGAAGACCCTAGTAACAACTGTCTCGCGGTTCAGACTCTTGAGTCAGAGACTAGGGGAAGGGTCCCCGAACAAAACCCCACCTCCTCCCACTGTATTGTGGGTCAGACTTTTCAGTCAAAGGCTCAAGGTGGGGTACCTAAACTCAACCCTCTTCTTCGGCCTGGACAACCGGGAAGTATCATTTGCCCCTACAGCTCTTCGCTCACCGGCCTTCTCCCACACTCCTTCCCCATCCATCGTACAATGCAATGCAATCAACCCATCTGCCAATTCCCAACCACTGTTCCGTGTCTCAACAGTCGCCCAGAAAATAATAATAATCACCTACTAACCTCAAAGATCTGAGCCACGTTGCAGCCTTTAATGTCCGTACTCTATGTCAAATTGAGCAACAGGCATCCCTTTCTCAAGCCTTGATTTCCCTCTCTATCGATGTTTGTTGTGCCTCCGAAACACGCATTCAAGACCCCACTTCGGTCGTGCTCCTCAAGCCGCCTAGGACGAACCCAGATGTTCCACATTTCACTCTTCGGGCATCCGGTGATCCTGACGCAATGGCTCGTGGTATCTACGGTGTGGGAGTTGCACTCAGCCCCAAGGCTGAAAGCGCCTTACTGGACTGGATCCCAGTAAACAGTCACCTTTGCGCTGTGCGCTTGTCTGGCTCAAGTAAGATTAACGCAGTTTGATGCAGTAAACGGTGTTTATTGGTCGCATCGGCATACGCCCCAAAAGAGAGCAGTTCTGAGACTGAGAAGGACGAGTTTTATCAGGATCTGTCACGACTGCTTCGGTCGGCAAGAAGGACGGATATTGTAATCCTGGTGGGCGATATGAATGCCCAATTTGGACGACTAAGCCCGGAAGGAGCACAGTTAGGTGGTAGATTTGGAGTCGATGCTGAGCGTACGGATAATGCAGAGCGGCTTCTTCAGCTGTGTGCAGATCATCGTCTGTTCCTGGCAAGTACGAACTTCCAACACAAACACTCACACCGAGTTACTTGGAGACCACCTACCACAAGACAATCGTGGACTCAGTTGGATCATATGGCTATCAGTTACCGATGGAGAGCCTCAGTTAAGGATTGTCATTCCTTCTGGGGTAAGCAACTTCACTCTGATCACACCATCGTGCGGGCCCGTTTAGCACTTCGCTTTCCGCCAGCACTACGTGTGCCGAAAGAGAGCAACTCCGTTCATCAACTTCGACAAGTTTCAGCAGCTGAAGCGCAGCGAGCTGATCTGGCTAGAAAGCTACTGGAAACACACAGTCATGTGGACGACGAAGACTGCTTGGAGGTTGAACGGAGACTAGGTAAAGAAGCATTGCTCCCAGCTTTGATTCTGTTGATCGTCAACAACTTTGGCAGTGTCTGGCGTTCAAAGGTGTTCTTCTCGAATTTCCATTCCTTATGAGAGCACTGTATGCGAACTCCTGTGGGCGTGTACGAGTATACGGGATGCTCTCGTCTGAGTTCACTACGTCCAGTGGTGTAAGACAAAGCTGTCCTCTTTCCTTTTTCCTCGTCAACTTTGTTATTGATATGCTGCTTGAAATTTCTCTGCCTGCCTCTGAAACCTCGGGAGTCGAAATGCTCCCTGAACCTACCCTCACAGACATTGGGTGCGCAGACGACATTGCTCTCCTTGGTTCAGATCCTTCCCAAATGCAAACGATTTTAAATAACGTAAATAATTCTGCCGCACGGTTTGGCATGCGCTTCACACCTGCAAAGTGTAAAGTGCTGCTACAAGTTTGGGTGGGATCAAACCCACATCTCATGCTTGCAGGTGAGCCAATCGACGTGGTAGATAAATTTGTTTACCTGGGTAGCTGTATAAGTTCCGGTGGACTGGCTGGAGATGAGATTATTTCTCGAATCGGAAAGGCCAGGGCAGCTTTTTCCAACCTCCGACACCTATGGCGCCGACGTGACGTGAGTTTGTCTGTCAAGGGAAGAGTTTACACTGCGGTGGTGCGATCCATACTGCTTTATGGATCATAAAATTGGTCCCTATGCTCAGAGGACATACGCAAGATGTCAGTGTTTGATCATCGGTGTCTCTAAAGCATTGGTCACGTCTGGTGGGAACACCGGATTAGCAATGCTGAGGTACACTAGATGGTCTTAGGAAGAAAGGACTCTCACGCTTCATAGTCTGCGCTGGCTGGGACATATACTCCGCATGCCAGAAGACCGTCTGCCTCACGGAGCTCTTTTTTTCCAGCCCTGTGCTGAGTGGAAGCGACCGAGAGGTGAACAGTATATGACTTGGCAATAAAGTACGAAAACACTAACCAGTAAACTTAGTCGGGTGGGCAACTGACGCCTCCCTGATGGGGGCCCCGGGACTCAAATAACTAGTGGTTAATGACATTGACAGAAATGGCCCAATTGCGCAGTCAGTGGCGCTCGTGCATCAAAGTTATCGCCTTCAATGCGTAGCTACCCAATTTCCGAACAAACTGAACATCCTATCACCTCCAAGGCTTGGTTGTATGTCCCACACTCTCGTTTTTCGGTGATCGAAACTGTAACAGCTGGAACAAATGTGCCTATGGTATACGGTTTATAGCTGATAAATATAAGTGATTGATTGATTGATTGATTGATTGATTGATTGATTGATTGATTGGTTTCTCATTGGTTCACATTGCTCTTCTATGCGTCACGCGTGTCAGCACTTCCCAAAACTCCCCCTTTTCGTTTCACCTTTCACTATGATACACTTTGGCCTAGAGTGTGAAGCAGTTGTGCACCGGTGTTTATTGCTGGTGTACTCTTTCGATGTGAATGAGGACACTTGGATGTGTGCAAACTCGTAAAGATGGAAATATACAGTATATACACGGTATATATATATATATATATATATAGTATACGGGTGGCCGGATGGTCCTGCTTGTCTTTTGGACAAACTGATTCTCCGGGGCATACTTTCTGGGGTGATCACCATATATTTACTGTATTCCATTTTTGTGATTTTTTTTTAAATTTGCCGTCTTTTTCATACGTTGGCCTCAGGTAAATGGTCGCTCATGCCCTCTATTCATCCTCCGCTGGACTTATCCTGCATATTTCTATTTGTCAGACATTACAGCATCCTTCATCTGGTTTAGTCTTCTCTCATGGATTCTTCACTCCAACAAATCTTGCTTGCAGTGCATGTTTTTCGTGTTACCTTAGTTTGTGCTCATTCCCCGGAGTGACGTGAAATTGAGACTGTTGGAAAGCATTTATATCTGGACGGATAACACAGCTGATCCTGGAAAATGTCATTTGATTAAAGTAAAAAAATATTTCTCAGTTTGTCAAAATCATTTCCAAACTGGCATGAAAAACAGATGATCGAATGTGTTCCCTCAATACCGTTTGTCCAGACCGGTTATATATGAAACAAACAAGTAAGATTCCTAGGTTAACATGGTCACAGTATTAACAATGGCGCTTTACTAGTCACTTATTTTTTAGGTTTTTGAAGCATTAACAATCTGGATCAAAAAAATCCATCCCCAAGCCCTGACCTTGAACACGCTGGAGACATCACTGAAAACACCATTCATCCTCCACCGCAAAATGAGTTGCCCACAATCTGCGCCAAACTGGGTTGGACACAAGACTGAAAGCACGTGACAAACATCTGAATCTAATAAACCCACAGCATTCACCAGTGAGGATATAAATCCCCATAAGAAGAGGCGAACGACCCTACGCATACCTTGAATTTTAATAAGCGTTTCTGATACCTGTGCCCTGAGGTTAGTTGCCTTACCATGACCGTCTAATTAAAGACAAGCACCGGCAGCTTCTGGCTGGAGAACACCAGCAAATCAAAAAATTTCTCTGACCTTTCAGCACAGCATACAGATTCAGATTTCAAATTCCTTTGAACCCAATTTCACAAGTGCTTGGTTAATTATTTTTGTTTTAGAGCCTTGTGTAAGTGAGCTCAAATTTCCCACTTTTCAATAGACATAGCATCATTCTACTGTCACTTTGAGCTATACTGACTTGATCTGAAAGCAATGAGTGATAAACGAATTGAAGTCACAGCTGACATTTAAATGTAACAATCACAGCCCACTGGTCTCACCAAGGTCGTAGCCAAAGAGATAGACAAGCATTAGAGCCACTGTCATATTATGTTAGCCCGTGTAATAGTTTAGTGACAGCATGCCATAGGTGTTAAACCCCACCTCCAGATCCATGCCAAGCCTGCGTCAAGCTGGCTTGAAATGTAATTTAACACGTATTGCCATAGCCAGTGCGCTAAGTTTGTTATGTGTATCTTATCAATGTGTCGAAATTTGGTAGCTGAGGTGCGTTTACTTGTGGTTGATCAGATGACCATTGATCTGTTCCAGGAGGTTGGCATTTGGCTTGTAAACGTTTCGTCCCCAGTCGAGGAGACCTACTCAACCGCGCGCTGACGATGTCTCCTCGAATAGGGGTGAAACGTTTGAAAGCCAGTTGCCAAGTTAGGCGTACAGATCAACGGCCATCTGGCTAACCACCAGTGTTCTGCGTACGTCTCAGTCCCGACATACTATTCAAATGCTCGTAATGATGTCATCTTACACAAAAATGCTATGAATCTGACTGTTACACCTTACAAACCGGAGGGAAACAGCGACGGAACCTGGCAACTGCTTGGTAACCGTCCTCACCCTATGACCTAGATATCGATTACGCACACGCATTACCTCTACCTGGGATGCGAAACAAGTGAGCTGCAAGTGCGAGTAAAACGCCACAAAGGAATTGAGAAAATTTCTATCGAACTCATCTTTTTATTATGGCAACATATGAGCGGAAATGAAACACATTAGGAGTTAGTCACATTTGGGTCTACCTTAAATACTTTACGTCCGTGTGTCTGCCTGTAAAGTTGAATGCTGTTTATGCCTGGTTATGCGTCCTTCCATATTTACCATACAACAACACAACATGTCTTGGCATTCGTGAGCAATCACACAGTCCATCATCATATGGCTAGTACATTCGAGCATGTGTGTTTATCTCATCATCATCCACTGGGATATCACAGACTGCCTCATTAGTACAAGGCTGCAGGCACATAGTTCGTGAGGTTCAAACAAAGTCTGACTGGATCTGAGGAGCTAATAAGTTAATCAGGCAAATTTCTAAAGTGCAAAAGGCGCGAATCTGAAGATCAAGGACCAGAATAATTGACATACTCTAATGGCCGAATTGTATACATGTCTAACGAGCAAAAACGAAAGACGAAAAAACGACACCTAGATGGAAAACATCGGTGTATGGATAAGGAGATAGTAGGTTCTCGTCAGAACTATTTGTACTTTTGGTAAAGTTTATTCATCAGGACTTGTCCATCGAGGGGAGTGCATCTAAGAACAGATGTTGTTTAATGTGTAATAAACAGTAAAAAATGCGCCACTTGAATGGTGTGACCCTATGTATGCGCTGACTGGGCTGAATTGCTAGCGAAAAACTTACCGTGGTCAACCTCAGTTTTAGTAATAAGTGCCCTTTGTTGTTGTTGCTGGTAACAACTGTCAAATATCAGTTCCTGGAAACAGTTTTACAACCCTTAGACGTCTTTATGGTAATAACTTTTTCATAAAAGGCAACCTTGGCAGGACAGGAGTTATTTACTTAGTAGCTTGTGACCACAAGCCAACAAAAGCATTTGTCTCCAACTACAACATAATTTCGTTGCATTTAAAGCAGGATCACTGCAGACGATTGTAGATAACAATGTAAATTTAGTGACTATAATTCGCCATAGAACTTAGCGTTAATAAGTATTTCCGTTTTGCTTTGCGAAAACTAGATGATGTACTCTGTAATTATAAAGCAGACTTGGTCTATTCTAGCCCCACCACTTCTCCTATATAGTCATCCCCTCTGGAAACACCAAGCCCGTGACACTGTAATTATCAGATCCCCCTTGAGGATCATGAAAACGTCGCGTATAATTCCTAGAAGTCAGACTCGAAAAAATTCTGAGGCACGTGCTAAACCAGAAAAAATGCGTTGCCATTTTATCTCACACGGAAATTAAAAATACTTTGACGTGGTTGCATTTCATACCATATCTTATTTATATGTGATAAATTTATATGTGATAAATTGTTTGACCAAAACTGTCAGTTTCTTTGTACCAGTGAGCCCCTTGCTATCGAGGAAGCACCTTCTGGGGGTGGCAAACAGTCCTCGAATGGGTCGTCGTGTTTCATTTTATTTGAAACTATTTTTTCATCGAAAACAACCAATATTGCATAAAGCTCAGTTGCAGGAACTTAGTACCCCAAAAGCTGGCTCCATAGACCACCCGTGTCAGCCAGAACTTTCCCATTGGGGTCTATCCATATCCGAATTTAGTCTGTTGCCAAAAGTTTGAAGTAAATCATGTCTGCTTGTCTCATAACTTGCTCATTTCAGGAACCTTGCACAATTAGAGTTATCGAACTACCCAGTGGCCAGTCATACGGAAATGATTGAATAGGTATCCGGGATCTGCAAGGTGACGTTATTGTGTACCCCATAATGCACTAGAGACGTGCACTTTTGGGGTATGCTGAAAATAGTGCTACGGGGGTGAATTCTCCGGTAGTGGGCAGCTCAGGTTATCTATACAGGATACGGCTTGAACGTCATGCTTAAATTGTCTCGTTAGTCGATTTGACTTGGCTGAAAAGGGTAGAATAACTTTTGCAAAAGTGCTGAGTTTGAGGCATTTATATTAGAATATCTACATTAGAATATATTGGAATATTAGAATATTAGAATTACAATATTAGAATATATATCAGAATATATCTATATTAGAATATAGCCGAATGAGCGAATCGTGTTTGAAAATTTGGCACACGAAGTGGGTGGGCCGAAAATAGAGGCAGTGTGAAAACCTAAAGGCACTCCGTCAAATCTCTCAAAAAGAAATATCAACGGTACATTTCTAATCTTGTCAAAGTATAAAGTATGCTGGTACAACATCTTAATTCTCGCCTTTATTATAGACGCTACCACAGCAGCGGTAGTTGTCGTACAGAAAGGTATTCATCAGGCAGGAAGTAAAGGGCCAGAAACAGCAGAGCTTCGTTTGTACATTTCGACCAGGCGGATGTCTTTAGGTGTCAGGCGACAGAGCACTGGCGTAACGCCTATTTGCACGTCATATAGGATACTACCCGTATACTCCATTCTGTGTAGCAAGACAATCAGGATCTTGATCGAAGCGTTTGGTTTGAAGACCCAATTGCAAAGAATCGGTACTTGGCGTCGGTTGACTTAAATAGTTCATATCTTATGGGACTAACTACCACGAGGTCAGCACTTAACTTGAGAGACCAGGAGGCTGGGTTTAATCAACCAAATGACTCCCACCCCGTGGTCATGACAACCGGGGGGGAGGGAGCTTCTGTTCCTGAGCTGTCCCAAGTTCTTTTAACCAGGCAAATGACAATTCCTTAATCAGTGGACTGATGTAGTTTGTTTCAGGGAAAATTTCGGCTGCATCCCTACTGTCCAACTGTCAACACTTCCGGAGGCTTTCTCTTAAGTTCCACTTAAGCATTTTGAGCTTTAATGTTTCTATCACACTATGACATGTTTTGATGCAGTCACAGAATTACCTCATCACCAAAAGCCATACGAGGAGTGTAGCGGTGAAAATTTGGTTAAAAAGAACGCGACCTACTTTCAGGTTCAAAGCACTGTTGCTATGCTGCTCCTATTGGATATCGCTCCATGGAACCCGAGTATTATGCACCGATTCAAGTTAGTACAACTCTTAACGTAGGCGTGGCAGTTTTTAATCTGGTAACAATCATTCTCGTTTATACAGTAATTTATGGTATTCCACAAAATATTAAACTGATGTCTCTTGGGCTTCGGCCAGCCACCGCGTGTGAATCTTATCGGAACTTACAGTTTTAGCTGCCGCACCATGCAGCAAACCTTCATAAGCTCCAGCGGATGCGATTACAGTTCGCTCGAACATCATGGATATTATCTTTGGTTGAATTCGTCATGGGTGGTACGTTCATACAGTCGTACAGCTGTACTCTACCAGAAAAAGCAATCATTATGCTCTGGCTATCCACCTGGTGCATGAAGTGGGCGGCGTGCGTTATCTCTGTACAAGTTTAGACAATAAAAACTGCTAAGCAGAATCATACGAGACAGCACTAACTAGGTTACATGCCTGAATAATTGAGTGCTTTGTCGAATAGTGTCGGTGATAAATTAGCCTGTGTTTTAAATACTATTACACAGATGCGTATGACGCATGTGAAGGATTCGCAACCACAAAGCATCACATTTGCGTTTACCATCAAGTTGTTCGTAAGCCGATACAATGAACGGTGCGTTAATAGAATAGCAATCTAACAGGATGACGAATTAACTGAAAATGTGGGAGATTCACTACTGATGCTTGCCGATTGCAAGACCCACTGCGGAAATAGAAAATAAAATTGCTGGTTTTTCCCTAATTTGTTCAAATGTCTGTTTCTGTAGTGGACGCAACACAACAGCATTTGCTGATAAGACTGGCTATGAATATCGGGAAGCGGTCTTTGCTGGAACAGTCAGCTGGAAACTAATGATATTCAAAATGTAAAAATAGTGGAAACTGACTACAGAGTAACAGAGGAATCTTGCCACCTACCTTTCCTCTAAATAACACTGGACATCAAAACAATGTGTGGCTTCCATTCAATAAACTTTTTTTCTGTGGACAGCCACGGCTTTGTACTATTTGGTTCAGGATATTCTCAAATTAGTTTGGAAAATGCTATTGTTAAAAGCGACCCCGAATGGATTTTCATCGAGTCCCCGACTTACGAAGAATTTCAACAAACTAGTGTGACTGGCTGTCTACTTTTTGAAATTGCACGCAGCAATATTTTTCGTTCCAGACAAAACTGTGAGACGTTGCAAGTAATATGTTTCAGCAAGCATAACGCAGACCAAGTTATGTGCTGTCCCTGAACAGTCAGACGTGTATGCCCTCGTCATAGTCGAACACAATGGACAAGTAGGGTCTCTCACAAGAACACCAAATATTGAAAGCAGGTTGGTTGACAAAAAACTGCGATGGAGTCGCTCGGACTGATGTTCTGAACAATTGGTGGCGAGAACTTATGTAGAGTTGTCAAAACAATTTTATTTCTTCGAAGTTTGTTCGAACCAATTTTCAAACTTATCCCAAGATATAAAAATAGTACCAGACAGAAGATGAACACAATTACGGCAAATGGTTTATTTTTACCCGGCATTTTCTATTTTGTTTCATTTTCACCACGGTAATTTGAGGTATACAGACTTGGATTCTGCCTGAAGGATACAAGCTACGGCAAAAGATGAAAAGCCGTCCGCATAAAAGGACTTGGTATGACTGCTGTTTTGTACTAAGATCCGATATCTGCACACGGTCCAAACGTTGGCCCTGGATGGTCGACAAAGGGAGGTCATAGTCGGATTCAAGTATAAGCCAAGTCATGTACCGGGGATGTCTTTCACCCTACGAAGTGCCGTTTAACGCATCCATCAAGGATGTGGTAACTATGCAAAACAAACGGAAAAATCTAACCTTTGAAATTATATTATGGAATGCCTAAGGATAATTTACCAGCCCTGGATACTAACTTGACCCAAAGACAAAATAAATGAAGGAGTTGCAATAAACTGGATGGATACAGTCTGGTCTTAGACGTCCAAAGACATGCTCAGTACACATACTAAAATTATCCGTTTTGCCAGGTAGTTCCAGCAATCTAAGATCCCTCAACCCTCCCCCGATTTGGTTTGTCACGAAAAAGTGTCTTGCAAACAATCGTCTGTAGAACAAGCGACAATCGATCAAGCGCCAATGATCTACGATCAATCACCAACGTAGTCCAGTGAGTGATAATCAAACTGAGTGAACTAGCGCGTGCTTGCGCACATGCGTGTGTGTGCCAGGCTCTACGGATAGACGTAAATGTTTGCGTGTGCAGTAAAGAGAAAAAGAATTATGGTACAAGCCAAAAGTAGAAAAACAAATGAAAATGCCACGGTGCAAATATTCAGCCGCTGTAATTTTAAATGGATAGATTTTCCGTACCTATAATTTTGATTTCATTTTCAGGCGTTCAGGGCGTTTAATCACTATGCGGGTAGTCGCTGTACTGAAAGAAGAACGAATGTAGCAGATATCCCGATAGATTAGTTCTGCCTAACGCTGGTTTTGATCAGCCTCCGAGCCTGTTCACAATCAATCGTATGGAATGACGCAACAAATCATTCTAGTTCTTTTCTGAATACTGTCAAATAAGAGTTACTGACAGAAATGAAGAAGGAAATTGAAGACTCAAGGAATCTGGTAACCAACACCTTTAATTAATTTGACCAGATTTATTCAGTTGTACAAATCAGGATTCCGCTAACAGGTACACTTGATTTGCAAATTTAACCTTGCCGAGTTTTCAACAGCACAGTAGTGACTTTTTTGGCGGCGCTGTGCTTTTCTCACCGATATCCGACTTGGGACACCGACAGCTGTCACATGTTAAGTTATCGAGAAAGAACTGAAGAAAAATCGGTATGAGCATGGCTGAATTGGTTTCGGTTGTATAAATTACTAGACAAGTGGAAGCAGGTTTTAGTTACGCGAATGTTTACCGAAATCGACGAATGTCCGGACGGTAATGTTTGTCTTTGCGACCCAGCGAGTATGTCTGAAGTGTCCATTTTTTCCTTTCGTCCTGAGAATGATTTGGTTGACTCAGTCCGACAAGCTAAAAATCTAGTTACATGCTTTTCATGAATTTATGTTACCATTCAGTGAGTGGTGAAAGCCTTAATGTAAATTTGCAGCTAATGCCCATAACGACACTGAACATGAACGAATTGGAAACTGAGTTTGTGATGCACAGACTCAAAGCAACCACAGTGGTAAAATTGATTCTTGGCGTGCAAAATCTCCAGTTTTTGCTAACTCATTTAAGTTAACCATTCCTGTGATAAATCAGCGGACGTGATCACACAAAGAATGTGGTAACGAAATACACTCATTTTCCGACTTGTTTCTCATGGAAGACCCAACTGAATCGTAGCCGAATCTCACGATTATGATGTTCTTCTTCAAATAAATGTGTTGTATTTATGTGACGGATGATTCTCGATGTAAAATCTAGTTGCTACTTCAAAAATTGCAGCCTCTCTAGGGAACCTTAATGCAAACAGACCACTGCGTGCGCTCTGACGAAAAAAAACTAAGTGGAACTCCCGTTTCTGACTCGTTGTGACTCGTTCGTTGTGGCTCAACATATCGCATAAGCTACTTACTGTGCACCTAAAGACCGGATCATTTCTTATGCTTCGTTAACTTTGCGTATTATCACAGTTAGTTCTTGTAACTGTTTCGGATGATGGTGGAAAGTTTAATGAGTGAGTCGAAGCGGACATGCCCTTTGACTCAAGAAGCTGTCGGGATTCAGGTAAGCTGATTATGATGAGTTTACTTGACAAAACTGGCAACAAGTTTAAGGTAATCAGATGTTGACATTTCAGTTGGTTCTATCGGGCGTCAATTTGAAACGTGTTTGTACATTACAACACACCTAGTAAAACATGTTGAGTCATTTAAGTCAGAGAGGGGATGAACTCGCGTCAAAAGTTCGCCTTTACACGTGAAAGGAGAACTTATGAAAGAGCACGCGTAAAGCGGATTTGGAATGGGATAAACATTGGCCTTGGAAGGAAGCCCCAGCGTAGTCTGATTCTAATTGCAGTGGAAAACCTTTGACGAATACTACCCAAAAAGAACGGAAACGAATGAGTGGAAGCTCTCTCATCTACGGGAATTTTATAGATAAGCATCCAATTAACGAAGATTACTGCGTATGTGCCAGCTTAACACACATTACTCTGACACGTTTGTATAAAAGAAACACCCAAAACACTTGCTGTGCTATGGCGACATTTTTGGTCGTGTGTCTTCCCCAGGAAACTTTGCAAGATCAATAGCCTGGTAATTGTCGTTGGCCTACAATCCTCATGAGTATAACGTAATAACACCATTTCCAACTCTGTCAAGCATGCAGATAACTAAGGTACACCTTGTTCACTACATGTTTGCTTCTACTGCTGGTGAAGCATTGAAACTGACACATATTTCTTCAATAACTGTTTTCTGACCTGGACCGGTTCTTCTCCTAGTTTACAAGGCGGACAAAACTGTTGGGTGACGTGAACTGAAAAATTTCCGCCATTTAGGGATGCAGTGCACTAACAAGTGATTTATCACCTATTGGGATGATGCCTGGTACTCTTTGCCCTTGTTAAGAAGGCTTTTCCAACTGTTTCGAGAATTTCACCGATGCTCATATCTCGTGGGATGAAATTTACCCCTAAAAGTATTCTAATGTGTTTTTATTCGTAAGTAACCTGAGCTATCCCACCGAAATTTCGTGAATTTGTTACTATATATGGAGCATTTGAGATACTGTTAATATAATGAACATAGTTTAAATACGATCGGCAGTTAGAACAAAGTAATCTGTCAAAAGAAATATTCCAAAGAATACCACTCTTCAGAAGGATCCGCAACGATCTTTCCCCACCGGATTTCTATAGGATTTCTCATACTTGAAAGGACTATACCCACCTCCCTAGAGACCCCATGGTTTTGTTTTGTCCCCGAAAATTCCGTGAAGCCGTTGGCTTGCGAGACGATACAGTTTTAAGCGTGGAACGCCCCGAGCAAATATGTGGATGATTTATGAACTTCTCAAAATCTGGATAAACTAGCTGATCAATAGCTGATCGATATCAACTGGTGAGTATTGAACTGACCCAAGAATTGCAAAGAAAAACATTCAGTTAGAGTTACTCTTCATCAGTGCTACTCCTATGACCTCTCTGTCCGAACGTTTGTAGACCCGCTATATTTAGCGATTGTGGAACATATACCACCACTAACTGGTTCTAATAAACGGCTTTTGCATGCTAGTGGAGAGGACATTATCATTGGCAACAATACACTAAACAGCGGTGAGGAATGAACGCAACGGTAAAGAGCAGAAAGTGAGGGGAGGGTAGAGACAATCTTGCGAAAAACAAGCCTGAACCTTTGAACAACAGTAGAATAAGAACATCGGGGCATTGTATCAGAGTAGGTCGTCGCCCAAAACAACCCTAACAAATAAATGTTAGTCAGCTAGGAAATGACAACTTACTTCCCGATGAAATTTGTGAAGTGCCCGGTTCTATTGGGCTTTCAGCTACGTGCAAGTGGAACCACACCGGCTGTGGTCAGGAAAGCACGAGAACCTCACGACTTTCAGTTTAACTGTATCCGATCTCATTTTGTGTTGCTATGTTACGGCTAATCCCCTACGAAACCCTTGCCATCAGAGGTTCGGGACAGAAAACGGCCCTTTATTTGAAGGAAGGAAGATGGGTATGCGTAGTACCTGATGTCCGGTATTTGCAGTTCTAGCTGTGTTCTTACTCGCTTGGGCACCATTCGTTGCGGACAAATTGTAGCCAGCCAAATTCTGCTGCAACACGAGTGATAGTCAAATTTAAGAAGATAGAATACAAATAAGCAACCTTTTAAGTCAAATTTGATCTCAGGTGTTTCAAACGTGTATCGTAGTACGACCGATGTCTACTTAAGATACTATTTCCGTAGGACTGAGTATAGCTCATGTTGCGAACTATTGGCAGTGACACTGTGACTAACCTTAGGCGGAGACTGATTCTTGAGCACCAACTGTTTTAGTGCGCTCCTCGAATAGTCATGCAAAGTGTTTGAGTTTCTCGCCACCAGTTAATAACAACCTTAGATTTCGCTTACAGTAAGATTAAGTTGAATATTAATAGACATTCTAAATAAGAGGCTTCAAAAAAACAAGGAAAAACACGTGAGAAACTACAGCTGAAGCTTACAATGCTGTTCAGGTCATCGAGTAACTCAAGCCGGTTGTTTCAAAGCACCAAATTGAACGTTCATTCAAAATTGGAGGTATTCAGTGTGAGTTGCATTATGTTTTTACCATGAGGCAAGCAGTCGAAGACCGTTGAATATTTTCACTGGAAGATTATTCTCTGAAGCCCTCGAATTTGCTTGTGTAATTTTTACAACCTAGTACACCAATGTGTGATCTTTGGAGAGAGTTCATCTTCCGTCCCATGATGGTCCAATTCCGGAGAGATTAAGGCGTTACTTTGCAAGCACACGCTGGTTAAACGCTTAAATAGGGTAAAAAATGTCTCACGTTTTTTGGACAAGAATACCGTCCTGGTGGCTCAATGGATGTATCCAACAAACTTAATCACACCGATCAAAGTTGCTTCCATGCCATAAAAGTTTGTTATTATATTTTATTTTCCATTCTTACGACTCAAAAAATGGAAAAACTGAACAAGTACAGTGGAAAGTGTAAACACTTGATTTGGAAGTCTTTTTCGGCTGGGAACCAGTCGTCTCGTGATCTTGTTAAGGGTGGGGTCCACTGTATTCCGGTAACATTACTGATTCGCTCCCCTGTCGCTCGACATCAGAAGGCTAGACACGCCACCATGGATTCGATTAACCGCGATTGGTTCAGAACTGTACGTTGCATAAGTAAAAAACGTGCAAATCCATTACAATCAGAAGCAAAGTTATTTATAATTAGGAGGAAGAACCAGCCTTCCTAGAAATGCAACGGCGAAATATCCCTGTTCTTAGCAAAGCGCAAATTGTACAGATGGCATTAAAACGGGGAGTAATCATTCCCGCAAAACCAAAGAACTTTTACCATCACCAACCCGCTGGCGAGAGCACCCCCAGACACTAGGAAAACAGTACCGCCAGTGATCGCAAACGTCAAATTACCGTTTCTAGCGCCTCCTTTCTTTGACTGGGCTTCTCAGGGCGGTCTGTCGGCTGAATTTCCTCTTCGCAAGGTAAGACACTCTCCTAAACCTGCGGGTAAATGATTAGTACGTCCACCAGAGATGAACAGTTCAGTGCAAACAGTGATGGCGGTGAATAACATAATGAGCTTTGGTATGCAGTTTACAAAGTAGTTGGAAGCTTTAGTAGTAAAGCATCCGTATTCCCAAATGTCTTAGTCATGTATGGATTGACAAGGTTTTGCCTTGGAGAAAGTTGCATATCAAACGCGGAACCATCCTAAGGTTTGCGGCCACTGACCTAGTTTTCAGACCCTTTTGTACATTGGAGAAGCAGGTCGCGAGCACTTTTTAGCCGCTTCAATAAAAAGGAGGCTTCGGATAGTCACCGAAATAGATTTGAGTAGGCGCATATTAGGCAGGCACCTTCGGTGTCGGTTATTAGTTTTACACGGAACAAACGATGGTACTTCGTTTAGAACCAACCCAGTTGTGTCCGAGAGAGACAAACCTAGCTCATTTCGTACTAATTGGGCTCTCAGTAAGCCCTCTTACGACGACCTTATCTGCCAAAATTTGCTACGATCTATCGTCCGGTTAGGGTTTAAGCCCGATCCAGGTCTGATTGCTGAAGAATCATCCGAGGCACATGGTTATACCAGAAGTGGATGCAAGCTCCATATTGTGCTGACACATTTTGAAATTTAAAGGGTGACAGTTCCTTTCGACATTGCAAACCAGTAGTCGCTGGGTTGCAAAACTTCGCCATTCGAATTCTGGTGTCACAGACAGCGCCATATCACGAGAAATACGGTAGTGAATGTTGGTTACTAACGTGCCACGCCGTACAAAAATCTGTGGCTACCAGACAAAAGAATAAGCGTTTGAAGGTCTGTCAATCTGTTAAATAAGAGCGGTATGATTGTGAAAGCATGCAATGGACGTCCGCGATATGCCCAGAGCCATGGCCCCACACTGTCTCTTTAAAGAATCTTTCAGTTTCCGAGTTTCTTTGTAGAACAGTTTTGTTGCCTGTGCAAACTGGGATAATGAGGGTTGTTCTTTTGGAGATAATCAAAATTCCGCCTGTAGAACTCCTTCGCAGTCTAATTCTGTCGACTGTGTTTGACGCCTTGTCAATTTGGCTCATTCACTTCAATTCTTCTTTTGTATAACACTGTCGGTTCTTCTATAAAGTTTTCCGTCCTTCTTATATCGCGTTATCCTAACTACAAGCCGTTGCGTTGAATTTGGTTTGCCACTGGAATTTGGCGGAAGGCATTTTTCTTTAGCTACATTTCTAGCCTCTTCGTAAGACGTTTTTACACACACACATCGTTACATACTTACTTATTTATATTCCGCGGTGTATCACATATATATTATATTAATTACACTGAAATAAATTCTATTATCGAATGACTTGTAACACATCGGCGTGTAATAATATTAGTAATGATTAGGCAACCAATGTCACAAAACCAAAAGAAGACATATCTCCTTTTGAATTCCAATACGGTTCTCGATTTGGGAGCAAATTTATTTCAAGTGTAATTTTTGGATGTTCGGTATTTATTTTCGTCGAGACGGGTCACCTAACTGCTGCAAACGTCATTTAGTTTTAGTCAAGCTCTAAGGAATGCATCTCATAAGTTAGAGACCGGCAACCTCTGAACCCCCACAAGCCAGAAGACCTATGAGCAGTCCCCGACTGCTCCAGTTACTATCAAGGCAAGTCGCTTAACAGGAAGTTACTTGATGGGCTTAAGGAAATAAGTAAAATTACTGAAAATCTCAGGATATAAATGAAGGCTTTTTGCAGGTTTGTAAACAATAAAACGACGACAACGCGCAGCTTACACTGATTAGCGAGCCAAAAACTTTCGTGAGAACCTCCTAAGCACCGACTCAACATATACCTGTTTGGCGACATGTCTTTGTAATTTGGTGCCATGCTGACACTCGTCAGGACAGCTTGAAGGGTGATGGTAGACTCAGTAGATTTCAAGCGTTGCCCAAATGGTTGTCCGGATCCACATACAATATGTGTGAGAAATTAAACATATTACGTGAAATGTGGGGCATTTTTGCCAGCTATAGGTTCAGCCTAGTGAAATAGGACGGTACTGATGTAAAATCCTCTGATGATGTTCCAGAGACCGGCAGGTGACACGGCGAACCCTGAATGATATTCCGTTTCGTAGAACTGATTATTCCACGGACTTTAAAATGACCAGGTGGGACTAACTTCGGGACAAAAGTGCAGAAAAATCGTCGACGGCCTATGGATTGCATTGTGAGTTTTGTTCAATCCCCATCTGTGCCATCAGGGCCTGCGCCCAACCCCTGTCCATCTGTACACCGTCAGCCACCATCTGGCATACACAGCAACCAGAATAATATTCTAGCTAACAAAGCCATTCGACATCCTCTCAGACCAGACGGGAATTTGACTTGTCAGATATTGATTCCTATTATTTCTTCAAGTAACTGAACACACGTATGGAATTCATGGAAAAAACGAAGGCAGTGAACAAAGCACGCAACTAGGCAGTATTCAGTTGGAATTAGCGCGTCTAGCTAGTGCTCCTTCTCAAAGGTGACTTCGTTGCTGAATTAGTTACCAGATGGCCTAGAAATTGCGTTGATACGAAATACGTGGCCAATAATCAGTGCTTGAGTTTCAGTTCCAGCCCCACTATCAGTTTCCGCCTGAAGGACAAACTAAGAATTTCTACTACCAGCTTCTCTTAGTACTCATTTGTATGCTCTTACCACGCATTATACGTTGGTCGTACGGCAAGGCCTTTGTCGGAGAGAATACTGGAATTTAATCCTGTATCTCTGAATGGTGTTTGGAGGACTGCGTTACGTCTGGCCGAAACCAGTCATGTCATCAACGAAGAATGCGCCTTCGAAATCATATACCGACACCCCTGGACCGATCACGGCTGGCAGGATCCAGGTTGTTATCGATCGCAGAAGTGACTAGAATCCAAATGCGTGATCAACAATTTTGCGTCCAAAACAAAATTGCTCGACCTCTGCGACTGAATACTGCCTAGTTGCGTGCTTTAGAGACTGCATAGTTCTGAATGCGAACCGTTCGGGATACCCGTCCTGCAAGAATACGCGTCTTAAGAACTTTAAAGAATCTGCCCGACCTCTGCACTTGAGCCGGCATGCGAAAAATCCAGTACCACAAACCTGTCTGAAATTAACATCATTCACTTGATCCCGTGACCCATTGACTCGTGTACCTTCCGTTTACCCCCTTCTTTTCTCTTTCTTTCAGTAAAGTTTTTGTACCCGCAATTTTCACGTAACCCTTGCACGCGATTTCTGATATTATATAAATTTGTGATGCGTTAACCAAGAAAAAAGGCTTTGTTCACTGCCTTCGTTTTTTCCATGAATTCCATATGTATGTTCAGTTACTTGAAGAAATAATAGGAATCAATATCTGACAAGTCAAATTCTCGTCTGGTCTGAGAGGATGTCGAATGGCTTTGTTAGCTAGAATATTATTCTGGTTGCTGTGTATGCCAGATGGTGGCTGACGGTGTACAGATGGACAGGGGTTGGGCGCAGGCCCTGATGGCACAGATGGGGATTGAACAAAACTCACAATGCAATCCATAGGCCGTCGACGATTTTTCTGCACTTTTGTCCCGAAGTTAGTCCCACCTGGTCATTTTAAAGTCCGTGGAATAATCAGTTCTACGAAACGGAATATCATTCAGGGTTCGCCGTGTCACCTGCCGGTCTCTGGAACATCATCAGAGGATTTTACATCAGTACCGTCCTATTTCACTAGGCTGAACCTATAGCTGGCCAAAATGCCCCACATTTCAGGTAGTACGTTGTGCTTAAATTTACAATTATTATAACCTCCAGTTCGCTTTCTCCAGCCTTACGCAATGTCTGAGCCTTCGTATTTATTGCGTTTTACGTTTTGAAACAACTTTTGTTGGCCCCCCACCGCTTAGCCTTCATTGCAATGTTACATACACGCTATACGTAGCTCTGCATACGTGGCTGGGCACGCCATTCATGTGAACTGGTACTTCCAAAAGTCTGGCGTTGACTTCATTTTGTCAACTTTCAACCAAGGTTCACACAAAATACATAACCGAGTTGCTTAGAATGTGTAATTCTGACATGGTCGGAGTATTTTTGCGTCAGTGGCCCGGATCTCTGAATCCTACCTCTGGGCTGGTCAGCTAAACTCAAACTCATGTCGCCTCCATGGTTACGGCTCAGTATTCAAATTACCTAATGTTTGAAAACTTGAAAAGAAGTAGGCTTATGAGTTACACAGATGAGGTGGGAGTGACGCAATCCTATCATTTCCGTTTGTGGCTATAAACCAGTTCTTTTGTGGTCCGCCTGCCGCCTACTCTCTTTAAATTGTTGATCAATGACTTTGAGGATTCGTGATTTTGGCCCGATATACCTTCCCAGCTACCCTTCAAGAGTTAATCTTGAGTTTGATTGTATCCTCATTAAGCCATTGCATGTAGCGCCGTAAATCTAACACAGATCCGGGAATGTTCAGTGCTAAGCAAATTCCTCTGAACATGCTTTCCATTGCGCAAAAACTAACAGTACGTTCTTGGATTTCTCCAGTCAGAGGACTGAGGAGGATATCACCTGCGTCAATCATGGAAAATTTCCCCAGGCGCCGCTTGACCTGTCCATTCTACTGCCACCATTTTTCCCTTACGCAAACTTTAAAGAAACGGGCATCGATGCCCTAATTTACATAGTTTTGTTCACCTGAAAGAGCACCCATGCAGGGGCAAATGGGGCTCTAAGTTTGAGATTTTGCTTCGCTTAGAAATGTCTTCCGTCTCGGTAGCCACTAATACTCAGACTAGCTGACACTAGTTTAAAACAAACGGATGCAGACAGCTGTTGCTGGCACAGGAATAATCGGAAAACGCCAGTAATTTCAAACGTGGA
>SJOL01007090.1:310453-320990 GCA_004794785.1 Opisthorchis felineus
CGCGATTGTGCTTCTTTCAACTGTGTTGTGTGTCCTGTGTATCGGTTGACCGTGTTCTGTTCTTATATATGTTGAGTGTAACGTAAAAAACAACAATGTGATAAACCATTTGTGCCCTAAACGAGTTCACAGAACCCGTTGTTGACCAAAGTTCGGATTCATGACACGGTGTTGTTTCGTGATGCAAGTTGTGACATGTGGAAAAAAATAGGGCGCGAAGGAGACAGTGGACGTGTATGCGCTAATCAGCTTGGGCGACCGCTACAGGGGCACCAACAGCGCAGACCTTAACAAGCAGTCGACCTCGTGTTAACCATTCCCCTATTGAACTTCTGAGTGAATAGTGGCTCAGTCAGACATATTCGTCTACGAACTGTCACTCTGTAGGTTATAGCCCCTGTTGATTTGCTCCTTAACAAGACCAAATTTTGGGTGTGCTCCCACGAATTTTTCCCTTATGTCCAGCAGCACCCCTCCACCACCATTATTTATCGGTACCCCCTGTCTCCCTCACGAGCTAAGAAATCTTATAGGTTTTGTACTAATGTACAGTTTCCCGTTGTCAGCCGTGCTGGCCATTGCCGTCTCCCAGGATGGAGACCCCGAGGGTGACCCATCGATGGTTAGAGACACTGTTAGTCATGGCGCAGTCGCGTCATCAATGGCACTCGTGCATCCAAGCTATCGCCTTCAGCGCATGGCTCCCCTCACAATCTCCCCAATCGAAAGTCTACTCCCCCCACCCGTAATAAAGCATCAATTATATCAGCTACCGCCTCCAATGCGCATCTATCTGCCTACCTCTCCAAGTCATCGGTGAACAAAACTGTGGCAGCTAGAACCACTGTACGGCAAGTACGCGGTTTTTACAGCTAATGATTATGATGATGATCCACCACAACTGATGGCGTTTCCTCTGGAAACAAGTGTTACATCCAGCACCTGATCGTTTGCAACTCTCTACCGACTTCAGTGAACCACCACTCAATTATTGAGCGCTGACCTCCCCTGTAAGAGGTTTTGATGATATTCTCCTCAGACCATTTTCCCAGACGAATGGCACCAACACACGAAGAATCCAATCTCTTTCCGTGACGAAAGCCAGTCATCTCCCCTGGTGACGCGCTTTGCTAGCGAAGCCCTTCTGATATTTGACGTCACGAGATGCCTACAACTGACCAGGGGAATGATCCGCGGAACTCTAAACGAGTGTCATTCTGAGATTAACAGCCCCCTGTGCTACACTGACCCAACCTGTCTGCCCACATTCTCGCCGGGTAATCAGAGACCATTGATATCCTAAACATATTCCTACGTTTAACTCAATTTTCCATCTTCCCACAGTTGGCTGGGGTGTCCAGATGCACTAGGACCCCTCTTAATAAGGTAGTGTGAATCCACGTTTAACTTAGACGCGACCGTTATCTGATTCAGCAGCGACGATCCACTCTTATTACCTTATCCTATAGGCCGAAAGGTGAAGCCTGAATTCTCTCGAAAGCCCATAGCTCATCTTAGCCTTTCTTCCAGTACGTGCTACCTGGGTGGAGATCAAACCGTCACCCCTACGCGTTCTAACGGTCAGGCAAATATATACGTTCTCCGGATAAGGTCAAACGGCTCACTCAAATATCAAAGCATACTATAGAGACCCGTTCTACACGGCGGTCACATTCACGCTAAACCATTAACGTCAACAGCTGGATTCCTGGCCGGTGAAATCCAACGGCTTATCCCCAAGCATCCCAGATTGCTCCTCAGGCCCTACAAAGAAAGTCTTCAACTCCTCATGACATTTGACTGTGTAGTATAGTAGTAATTCTCGTGTACGACAGTCCTCCTGTCAAGCGTCCCCTATGAACCCGGAAGCTAGCTCTCATTCATCCCACCGTTAGTGGAACATGTGATCAGCTGTTGATCAGCTCCTCTTTCGAGCCGAAAATATTGATGCACACAGATTTCTCGGACACACTGTGTTGGGATTCTGTACCTCGGTCCAGGTCAACATCATAAGACGCCTTCTTTGCGGACCGGTTAGCGAGCACACCTTTGCATTTATGGACGGGCAGGAGGCTAAGAAACGAAAATAAATTATTCATCTGCGGGCTCACCCTTGAGACAAGCCTGAGAAGCATCACCGCACAGTGGGCAAGGGTCACCATCACAACAGTCGACGTGATATGATACGCGTACCAGCTGTTACTGGTACCAGTCGGCCGGTCACAAAGTATACAAAAGCCCAAGTCTATGTCCCTAGACCACCATTCGGGTTGAGATAAAGTATCCTCGACCACCGACTGCAGGCCGTCAGCTGCAGACGTCGAGGCTTGGTGCAGCAGAATTTTCCCCTGAACAATCAACTGCTTAATGACAGCTGTGGTCTTCGTGGATTCCAGCCCCTGAAGCTTATCCAGCACTCGGTTCAGTTGTTCGTTTCAAAAGCTCTCGGTGGCGGCTTGGGAACAAGTGTAGAGGGTAAACCCTGTTCCGGTAGGCTGTACTCCGATAGCCACCGTTGGTGGGTTGATCAGCAACCCAGAAAAAAATCTATGAAGGATGTGTCTTACCGCTTGGAACAGACTGGTCTCTAAATACAGAGAACCAATGGATGCAGGGGAGCCACGTCACCTGGTAGAATGGGCATGTGCGTTCTCCAGCACAGGTGTCAATCGTCTGGTAGCACCTCAGTGTTTTCCACAGGAACCATAAGTTAGTTAACTACTATTGTACTCACCTTATTTGTTTCAACGCTAGGATAGTGCAGCCTTGTGGATCGCATCCCAAGTGCCTCAAAACGAAGGAACATGCATACGTAGTCATTCAACAGACAACGTTCAGAACGTAGCCGTCGCCCTCCAGGATTTTCCGTCGGTCGGATTGATATGACGTATGCATCTCATATTCTCGAAAAAGCCACTCGGCATGCCGAGACATCTGTATGACGTGTTCCAGTGTGTCTGAGTGTTGCATCCGGTTTTTTAGGCGGCTGTTTGCATTCTCCAGACGGTGTTTGGTCACGTTACCAAAGTGTACCATCCCGGATTTGCGTGTACAGCCCGTATGCGGGTGATGTAAAACCAGTGGACAGTAAAGTAAGAGACAGATCGTGGGCCCGTGCGGCGCAGTAGCTGAAGATCTTGTGGGAATCTCTGTGCTAGTATTATGAATAACAAAATACCTACTGTACAGCATCGTCCAGGCAAGCCAAACGGTGGAATATGTGCCGGCTGTTCGCAGAGTGTCTGTGACCAAAAATACATGGATATTATATGATAGATACGTGTTTACCGATAGCTTTTCGAATGTGGAAGCAGCACAGCATGACATCGCAGCCGAACACTATTCTCATTGCCCAGATTTGTGCGACCAGTTTGCCCATCACAAAAGTCTTCACGATATACTGGTCGCCCATCATTTCCCTGAACAAGCCTAACAGCTTACGCATGAAAGCAACCTGTTCGCTTTCCACGCAGGCGTACATAACCGAACATCTGATACCCATGCCACCCCTGATCAGGAAGGTACACACTTGTATCTACAGGCCAGATATGCGTTGCTTTAAAAAGACTTACCCAAAAAAGTTTGTCGCGTGTGTTCCATCGACATTAACTGCGTTTGAGAAGCATCGAAACAACGCCATCCGCTGCCATCTGGCGAAGCACATGTGGCTATAGTGACCTTCCCCTGAACGCAGCACAAGCACGCGTCATGTCCCCCAAAGTTTTTCCAGGACCGAAGGCATATCATCTGCCACAATAAAACCCAACTATACGGCACCTACTCAACAGGGCTGGTCGACACTTCCGGCAGTAGTCGTGTATGTCCTGAGTGGTAAGGACCTTGCCGAATTCGTCGGCCACAAACTACCGCACTTCACACGATGACGTTCCATACTTCAGCGGGGCTTAGCGGGTGCCCGACTCCCCTTCGGTTGGCCCTCAATTTGCCGGAATCCGATCGTACCAAAATTTAAAAACCTTATGGTTGTGTTCAGGATAATAAGGGGTGACCGAGAGATGGTTTCTCTGCCTCCCTAGACCAAAATGCACTGGACAGCCGGTGCTTCGCGTACTGTTAGTTATTAGAAAACACGCTCAGCGTACTAGCTTCTTCAGATTCCTCGACTTTCCGTTTGTCTTGCAGGCAACCTCCTGCATTTGTAGTAAACCCATTCGTAATGCAAAACAGCGTTGTTGCTTCGAATACTGGGTGAACGCACAAATATTACATAGTTACCCTTCGTTTATTTAATCATTTAATGCCTTCTCAATCGCCGTGGCGGATGAAAGGGGTATAGCTCCCAAATTCTCAACGAACATATGTTGTGGCACCTTTGAAGCCATAGCACAACAAGTTCAAAGTAGAATGCGTGCCAAAAATTTGGAAGGGAGATTAATTAAAACAAACCGCAACAAAATGGAAGTAGGTTAGGTAATTTTTGGTTTGAGCATACATAGAACAAAATGCAACATTTTGACGTAAAACGTTTTATTCCACTCGCAGTTTTCCAGATAAGAGCAATGCGCTTCTGATGATCGACGTCACCGAGGTGCATCGGAACCAGTCACGGGCGCTGGTGCGATGGAGTAATCCTAATGCCTAGCGCAGGGCCTACACGGCTGTTGGTGCCAATGGGCACCTTTCCTACCGAGATCTGTTATCTGGCCTTAACCTCTTCCGCTGAAATATCGCCAGCGCCGAAGCCGCGCTGTCCGCACATGAAGGGCCACCAACGTCGGTACGCCTACTCACCTTTCAAACTCTTCAACAACACCAGCATTCATGGTCACTAACCCGAAGTACTCCGCAGAAGGTATATTCAGCTTCTTGGACCTGACCTCTCCATAGATGTGCTATCCCCAGGGAACCGACACCCCAAGTCGACACCCGGAGCCGATTCTATCCATTCCTTTAAGCAAGTTGTCAGTTGCCGAAGATCGTGACCTTCGCGGACCCGGTTGTGTACGTCAAGGCGTAAACAACGTGCGCTGAATAAGCCACAGCTGATTACCGCTGCTAGCATCCAACGTACCATCATTGATTCGCCCACCTAAACCGGACTCAACTGTGTCCCTCTGTCCCTCCCTGTACTCACTTGAGGTTCAAACACGGGCTAATACCAGGCTTGTCCGCTTCTACCATAATTTGTGTTCCAATAATTCCGTTTTGTCAGCCAGTGTCGGTGGCGAAAAACAGCTGTTTCCATAGTTTTCAGTTAATTTACCAAATTCACAAGCCAAACATCTGACTACCCATGTCAGTCAACCAACATCTGTCTCTCTCGACCAACCTCATAACCTAGTCACTTGGCCTGACGAAGCCTTTGTGTCAAAAGCGAAACGCTGCCCGGCAATTAATCTACCGATTGCTACCAAACTTTTCCGAAAACGAATCTGTCTCTCTACTTAAGTGAAGGCACCGGACTCGTTGACTGAATACCGTGCACTGAATATTGAACTGATTCTCCCTTTTTCAGCACAAGAACCGATGTTCAGACATATAACTGGGTCGATAATTACCTGGCTCCTGACTGACCCATGCGCGTAATTTACTCAGCATACATCCTAGTAAATTAATTTATTGTGGGTTTGCTCGATGGCATTTGACGCATCTCACACTCTTTCCGCATAGCACCAAAGCTTTTCGCGCAATCCGAGACACCCACTCCACCCTAAACACACCCAAATTCCAACCTCCTCAGTGCATCTCCCGGGTCTGTAACCAGCTGAAAACTATGGAAACTGTGACACTACGGAATTTGTCGACACTACGATGCGGGTTGTTCTTCTGGGCTCACGGATTCACGGATTGATACACAGGATCGAGGCTTTTGCCAAAGTTTCCCGGGTCGGTTGTGTTCTTGTCGTTCTGCGGTTGTCGTTCACCTGAAAGGTACAAGCGAAAAAAGGGCGTAGCACTGCTCTTTAAGTTCTCAGCGCAGGGCAGTAATTTTGCCAGCACGAGGACTCGCATAGAAAAGTGTCTAGTAGTGCTTTGAAATGGGTTCTAGAAGGAGCGTGGACAACTGTCTGAGGAAGGTCATTCCACGCAGCTGGTTATTCCACGCAGCTCAACGGTATCCGTTCAGGTATTTCCGGGCGATGCGCCCTCAAAGCTCTGGCTATCTTGATCCAGATGGAAATATACTGGGGAACGACCATCGGAAGTCTGCAAACCCACTACCACCCCTCCGTAGCTCATCCTACCTTAAAGTTTACCTCTCTTAAGCATGGCCGTCTGCGCGACCATCAAATCTACACCCCTGTTCCAACCCAGATCCCGAAAAGGTTCTCCACCGTCGCACGAATCTCCTAGCTGCGTGACCACACTGACAGCCATTGGTTTACTTTTGGCTCACTTTGGTCTCTACCACTGTAACACGATTCTCGAACAAGCTCCAAAGTTCACATCCACCACACCCCAGCTCCGTGTTTTCAGACGATGGATCAGTAGAGATGTCCAGTTCCATTCTCCCTCATGCTTTAGTCTGTTTTCCACATCTAGCACCCCATGGTACGATGAACGCCCTTTGTCGGTTAGTTCTACTGATATTCATGTGGGGCCATACATTTTGCATGTGCATGCAATAGTACCTGCTGTACGAATGGCATTCATTCACACGTATGTCTCCAGACACACTGCTCATTCCGTACGTAAATGACCTGATAGTTGGGCTGGACTCTCCGTGGTTCACTTTCACCGATGACTTGAAACTTGAGAGGAATCCACTCACGGGCGTTTCGCAATTGGACTCACAGCAGGTGACTAAATAGACAGCGATGTGGGACCTCCAGTTCGACGCGAACAAAAGTTGTCCTTTAGGTCAGCAAACCCTGACTTCCGAAGATTCCCTTGGAAAGTGTTTGGCTTCCCTACCCTGGATTGTGTAGGCGCCACTCGAGACCTGGGCTGTACTGCCTTTATTGGCTTCAAGACTACTGAATGGTGTGAGGCAACGGAAAAAAAGCGTGAAAGGCATCCTGTCAACTACCCAAAGCTGCGCAGCCCAGAAGACCGGGGGTACTTCTACCATACCTCAAAGCCTTTATGTGGTTGCATAGTAGGCAGTGTGTGTAAGCGCGACCTCTTCCCAGAGACCAACAGGGCTTGTTCGGAGAGGTAAAATCACCAGGATGAGGGATCCAGGAAAAACAGGGTACCTATGTGAAGATTCCGGGGTCTTGTGAGGGTTCTCGGGCCATTCGGGACATGGAGGCGGTGTGCGTTGGGGGTAACTCAGGGAAGCAACATTTTGTCAAGGGGTATCAAACACAAGGAATAGCGTTCCACCCAATATAGTATGTGCTTGTACTCTTCGGAGTTTATGTTTGACCGGGGTGAAGTCTTGGAACCCATGTCTCCATGCATCGCTTAAAGTGGACAATTAGTTTTAGCGTCTATTCCTCCTACGGATTGTAGCACGCATCGTGATGGAACAGCGAGATGCCCATCGCTGGTGGAGCTAAAACGTACTCGGCGCCACGAGTTACAAAAGACTTTCCCCGGGTATCTTGATAGTATGAAGGCGAGGGAAAATGAATATGAAAAGGCAAACATAAAACATTGGATCAAACAAAGAAGCCCGTATAACAGCATAAAGAATAAAAATAAAATGTGAAGCGAGCTAAAGAATGACAAGGCAGTCTGGTCCCGCACCCACTTCCGGGAAATGTTGAACATCTCCCATTATTTCACGGACTGTTTCCAATTCGGATTCCAAGTTCTGCCTCCACTGATCTTTTTCTACTCAACATCACATGCTGACGGGAGCCAGAAATTCAATCCCCTACAGTCACTATGTGATTCTCAGTCTAGACGTGAAACCTGATGGCCGTAGCCTGTGAAGCTTCAAATTGTTAATAGCGTGTGTACCTAGTGTGCATATTGTACATCCCGAACTGATAGGTTGTTTTAATATGCCAAGGGGATCAAGGCGCGCTACGGTCACTTGCGTCACGTTCACTCAGGATGTCGGCTCCGGCGAAGATGTCACTGAAGCGGAAGGTCTGTCTGCATTAACATTTTCGGCTTTACCCGAGAATTTTATTATTCGTACATTAGTTCATAAAAGCTGGTGTCTTCAAAGCTGAACTAGACGAGTTTCTGAAGCGAGAACTGGCCGAAGATGGGTACAGTGGTGTACAGGTGCGCGAAAGCCGCAAGTACACCGAAGTCATTATTCTTGCCACCAAGACGCAGAGTGTTCTCGGTGAAGGCTGTAGAAGGATTCGCGAGCTCACATCTGTTCTTGAGAAACGGTTTGGGTTTGCAGAAGGAACACTTGAACTATGTGCCGAAAAGATGACATTTCGTGGTCTTAGCGCCATTGCGCAGGCAGAGTCCCTCCGATACAAGCTCACCTATGGCTTACCCGTTCGGAAGTAAGTGTTGTCGTTTAACCCCATCAAACTACAGAGCCTGCTATGGTATTCTTCGCTTCATAATGGAGTCTGGGGCTCGTGGGGCCGAAGTGATTGTCTCAGGCAAGATCAAGGGGCAACGGGCCAAGTCGATGAAGTTCTCAGATGGCCTCATGATTCATTCAGGTGACCCTGTAAACTACTATATCGACAAAGCGGTCCGGCACGTACTGCTTCCTCAAGGTGAGTCGCATTTAGTGACGCAAATCCGACTGCACCTTACATTTTTACTCGTAACTGGGGGAAAACATAAACTCTTTTGGGGCTATACGACGAGCTGAGGCCCGTAATGCGAATGGCCAAATAGGTACTCCTAAAGGATTCCTACGACGTCTACATCCCTCTGCATCTTGACTGCTCCTGTGTAGGCTTGGGCGACCTGACAGTATCTCAGCCCTCGTGCTTCCTTCGTGCGGCATGGCAACTAGGGGCCGAAGGGTGCTACAGCTGGACTATTTTTTTCACGTCCCATTACCTTTCATAGAGATATTACATTTCTGTAACTTCCGGTGACAAATAAAGGTCACTGCGCTGCAGCACATTCATTTTTTCCTGTGTTAGGTTTTGCTTTCCAGCGTGCTCGGAGGTACACTGACAACCTTTTTATCATCGATGAGGAGACGGTAACTTCTAGCACGAGCGCATAAGGTTCAGCAGTCATCATCATCGACAGCATGACATCAGTGTTCAGCACCGATGCTTCATGACCGTCCGTCACGAAGAGACTGGACCTTACTGTGGTGTGACGGTGTGCGCACCTCAGCGACCCATTGAGCTATGCTGGGGTGTGTCCCCGCGACATTCACAGAGTCTCTCATACCAGGTTGGTCAATGGTTAGAGGTCCGGCAAACAGTCTCCTGGTCCTCCAGGTTGGGGGTTGGAACGTGTGGCGACTTGTTCTGTAGGAATGGCAGTGCATTTGCATTTCCCGCCAAACACCGCTGCCTTGCGGTTAGGCTTTTGAGCCAAAGGCTTTGGTTGAGGACCCTAATCGTCCTCCTGTCTAGATGTGGACGCCCTGACAGTATCCCAGCCCACGTACAACCATGGCACTTACAACTAACAGGTTCAGCAATAGACTGGCGGGACCAGGAACGCAGTCAACCAGCATAAAGTCTTTGTCCGCAGTGGGCCTTCATTATGTGGTGAAGATGGCATCATCCAGTCGTAGTTCTTGCACACTCCAGGCCTCTTTACATTGAGCGGTGTGGTCGTTGTAAATCATCCGATAAAGGATTGTTGACGAGTGATGTTTCAGGATGCATATTATCACTGCGCTCGCTCAGGCAGGTGTGTGTTTTGCGTTTTCCATGTTGAAACATCAAGTGTACAGTACATTAAGGGCGATGTTTTAGGTGATTTATCAAGACCCCGATGGAAGAAGTATCCGAATCGACTCAACACATGTCCTGGATGTTACCCACTGTGCCGACTTTACATTCAGCGTTAACTGTCTTCTGATGAAACCATGCCTGGGATAATTTTTCAACATGTCCTCACCAAACCTGCTTGCGACTTAATCAAAACTGGGCATACCCGAGAAATGTTGGTATATCCATTTAGCTGTGAAGGCCTAGACGGCAGTCTTAAATGCCCTACACGACGAATTATCAGACGTCAAGTGAAGGCGAGCGTGTAAGTCGACCGTGAAGTGTGGTGGACTAAGAAAGCCAGGGAAATGGAAGAGGCCCAGAAAGCCGGTAATGCCCGAAGATTATTTCAGTTGATCCGTGCGACCGGTCCCCGGAAACCACCTGTGAGCGAAACTATCAAGCATCGGAATGGAGTGACCATATCGAATAAAGAACACCTCGATCGGTGGGCCAAATACTTCGAACACTTGTCATGGCCACCAGCTGGCACTCATCTGGATCCCACAGGTGCGTAGAACCCTGGACGGTGAACGTGGAACCGCCTACGGCATCGAAGATTTATGACTGCATATGTTCTGTCAAGCACCACCGAGCCCCTGGTCCGGTGACCTCCCACCCGCACTGTTCAAAGATGGGGGTGAAGTCCTCAGTCAGCGCTTGTCTGATCTGTTCGCTTGCATTTGGGGAAAGGAGTCTGTCCCAGACAACTGGGGAGAGTTGGTGCTAGTGCCCATTTTCAAAAA
>SJOL01007090.1:322285-340644 GCA_004794785.1 Opisthorchis felineus
CACTGTGCCTGGTTGGAGACGCTGCAAGATATGGCTGCCAACCGATGTCAGTGGCGTTCTTGTTGTCAGTTTCTATCCAGATTGCCTGAATGATTGACTGGAGGTGTAGGCACCTCGGAATGATTGTAGTAAGCTAGCACTGAGTCCCTTCCCCGTCCACCTTTATTCTTTCCTTCACAATAGGGCTTTCAAATAAATCATGGTTGTACGGCAGTGAAGCATCGGTGTTAAACACTGGTGTCATGCTGTCGATGATGATGATGATTTCACTAACCGTGGACTGAAACCTTAGTGGATGCATGTTCGTGCATTTCTTCATGGTTGTTTTCCATCTGCTTTTGCCGGTGGCCATCTCAGGTTTATATTTCAGTTTGTGGCACAAACACTCCGTTCCATAAAAACGCACTGATGTCACTTCGATTGAAACGTTTGCATTCGATTTGCCCAGACAAGCGAACAAACCAAAGATCATATTTCTAACTCTCTGGTGTTTAATAGTCATAACAAGTTTAGCGGCGCTATCTCGTTGAACTCCACGGTTGTGAACGGAAACTCATGTTTCGCATATTTTAGTCGTGTTATGTCGGTATAGAATGGAAAATAAAGTTCCCAGGGAGTTTTTATTGGATGGACGGCCAGCCTGACTCCACATACAATCGGTTGCTCGCAAGGATGCAAACAAGCACAGCGTCTTCTGAGTTGACATTCAGCGCAACCCCTGAACCTTCAATACCACAGCATCGTTTCCGGATTGTCAAACCCCAAAAAATAAGGCTAGGAAGTTGATTTTGTTTGGGTTGTTTTCTTATTTGGGACGTAGCGCGCCGTTGGAGTCATTCAACCTTCGAATAACTGCCAACCACCATAGTTGTTAGCTTAATTCATGGCTGATGTCAACCTACTACCTGCAGCGTGCGAACCGACAATGGGACATATAGAATATACCATCTGTTCCCAATGGTTGGAAGAGGTAGGCACATTCCCAAGAAGGACGGAACCGCTCGTGGGCTGTCGATGAGTTTTCAGCAACCTTATGCGGAGTTCCTTCATGAAAGTATACTGCTATATCTCGAATGTCGTACCAACTGAAACATGAGGCAACCTTTGTGCAGCACATTCAGTTGAAGACCATCACGAACAAAAGATTCAGCTAGGTTTCAGGTGATTTTCCCCCTTGAAAACCACATTGGTATGCAAATTATTATTTTTCACTCTATGTTGTTTCAAAGCAGTAGCCAGCAGCCTTATAAACTTACATTTGGCTCCATAGCACGTGTAATCCGGTGGGACATGGCGTCAGTAGCTGCATCATATCTGGATCGTGCAGAAGAATCTTGTGAGATTTATTGATTATCAATGCCTCGCCGACCGTAACTGCGCCAAGTTCGGGTGGGTGAACACTATCGGCGTTCATTCAGCGTTTTTTCGGCTGTCGGTTTAGCGTAGCAGGGTAACAGTTGATAGGTCGTCATGCGTATGTATTGTTTTCAAGTTCCTTGGTTTGATGCCTTACATCCATGTAGGTGATTGAAGTTAAATTCATGACTGGACCGGGTTACGATAGCAGCTTCATACCATTGCATCCGGAATGAGTGCGGTAGATACCAGACAACTGCAGCGGTACATGAAACGTTCAGGATAGCTTATCGTGGTCCGCCCAAGGCATTGATGCAAGCGTTCATGTCTCAAGCCTCCGAGTCACTAGGCTGTAGCCCCGGGTCGTTATTAGTTTGTTTATGTGAGCCCTTCCAACGGCATCTGCCCTGCTGAACCTGTTTCCACCCCCCGAGGCACTGACGAAACTTTCATCAAGATCTGGTATGACGCACGACTTTCGCTTCGTCGTCACAAAATCGATAGGATAATACGTTTTCCGAGTCATTCGTCTAGTTTGTGACACCTACCTCATAAAAGCCAGATTTTCAAAGGACAGTCGTTAGAAATGAATAGATCCCGATTGTTCTAGCCAGGAAGTATGCAAGGCAGGTACTCTCCATGAGATTCGTCAAATACACGAAACTGGGGAGCACAGTCAACCATGTTTTGATTCCTAGTCTTAACTCAGACCACCTCACACTCCCAGAATTTTTTACGCATTTGATCTAAAACGATGCTGAATGCCTAGGTGTTGTGCTTTCCTTAACGTTGAGATACGTTTCCATTTATTCGACCTTAAGTCTAAGTGCAAGGCTTTATTCTTCCGTTCACTAGGATGTCGTCTGGTTAAGTTTTGTAGGGGGGGGGTTCTCGAACAAAGCCATACACCCTCCCACTGCCTTGTCGATCAAGTTGGGGTACCTCAGGCAGACCTTCTTCGGCCTGGGCAACTGGGAAGTATCATTCACCCTTGCATCTCTTCATTCACGAGCCCTCACTCCTACCCCCTGATCACCCATCAAATGCTGCATTACGGTCAACTCATCTTCCAGCATCCGAACCATTGTTACGTGCGTAAACTATCGCTCAGCGAAATAAACCAAAAGAATCCCTTACGAGGCTCAAAATATCTTATCCACGTTGCAGCCTTCAATGCACGTACTCTATCAAATTAGTCAACAGGCATCCCTTTCTGAAACCTTTCTTCCCCCCTCTGTCGATGTATGTTGTCTCTTAAACACGCATACAATGCTCCACCTCGGTCGCGTTCCTCAAACAGCTTAGGACGAGCTCACGTTCCACATTTCAATCCTCAGATGCCTGACGCAGTGGCTCGTGGCATCTACGGTATGGGGGTTAAACTCAGCCACAAGGCTGGACTGGATCCCAGTAAACAATCGTCTTTGCTTTTTAGTTCGATTAAGACCAGTATAGGTGAGTGCGCTAAGTGGTTTGTCGTATCAGCATATGCCTCGACAAACTTCAGTTCTGAATCTATGAAGGACGGGTTTCACCAAGATCTATCGCGACTGTGTCGGTCAGCAAGAAGAGCTGTAATAGAAATCCTGCGGGTGATATGAACTCCCGAGTTGGACGGCTGAGTCAGTAAGAAGCACAGTTTGATTTTAGGTTTGGGGTCGATGCTCAGCTGACGGATACTGGAGAGTGACCCGAGCTGAAATCATCTGTTCCTAACCAGCATGAACTTTCAGTGAAAACGCTCACATCAAATTATTTGAAGGTCCCCCAACCGTAGGTCAGTCCTGGGCTCACTTGGACCATTTGGCTATCGGTTACAGATGAAAGGCCGCCATCAAAGATTGCTGTTCCTTCTGGGGGTACGCAGCTGGGCTCCGGTCATGTCATTATGCGGGCTTGGTTGAATTAGGATGAATACTGGTCGGTGTAGTCACTGGTGTTTGCTCTCAAGAATGCACCTGAGGAGAACTACTTTTGTCAAAATTTGTCCCGATTGCTCCGAGTAGGAATAAACAAATACAATTGTCCTGACCGATGGTCAATATGTTCAACTCCACCAACGAAACCCGGAGAAGGCTTAGTTGGGTGGAAACTTCGAAATTGATGCTCATCTATAGAGTATGGAGAGCGACCACTTCAGTTATGTGTTGAACAACGTCCGCTCCCATCCTGTCAACATAAACTTCCAGCATAAGCTCTCCTACAATGTCACTTGGGGGTAATCAACAAGAAAGCATTCTTGCCTAAGTTCTATCAGATGGCAATTGCCTACCGGCAAAAAGCTCCGAGACTGTCCTTAATAAAGCACTCAGCTTGATTCTGATCGTGCCATCGTGCAGGCCCATTCATCGATCCGATTTATTCCAGGGTCACACAGAAAGGTCATCCAGTTTGTCACCTTCAATATGTCTACTGCTGAGCAATATCAAGCTGCAATTGCAACCAGCCTATCCAAAATTAGAAGGGATGGTGCTAATCAAGGCGAAAAAGTGAGCATATGGAAGACCGTCTGCTCGAACTATCTAACTCTGCGAAACGAAGGTGGGTATCGCCCAAATGTGTAACTTACTGATGTACACAAACCGTACCAGGAATTAGCGACCGTGAGGCCTAGGCTAATCACCCTATGACCTAATAAAGGACAGCGTTAGTGGTTAGCTGGATCCTAGAAGATAGGTATGGCTTTCGTAACACATTACAGCCGTATCCTGTTTCAGATGAGTCTGGTTGATTGGCCAAAAGCAAGTGGACGTCAGTGAAAAGATGTACGAAAAGAATCGATCATTAGTTAATTCACGAACCCGTCTCCTAGCGAGCTATGGGCTAAACACCACAGCTTTGAAGAACCCCGTGATTTTGAGTGTGGGATGTTTACACATCGTCACCGTCAGCAACAGAATTCGACGAGATGTCGTCCCTCCAACACATCATGGCACCTTGTTCGATGATTTCCACACTACTACTCGAAGAGGGCAACAAAAGCCGAATGCTGTCAGAATGGAGTTCTTTAGCATTTATCTGTTATCCTTAAGGGCGAGACGGCTCAATGGTTGGAGCGCGAATTTACTGACCGGAAGGTTAGTGGTTCGAACCCGGCCTCTGTATCTCGACTTCTGCCAAGGCTTGGGCAACCTGGCAGTATCCCAGCCCTCGTGCTTCCTTCGGGTGGCATGGCAGCTAGGAACCAAAAGGGTGCTACAGCTGAATGGTTACTTTCCGAAATATTCACGGTTGTAGCATCCAGAGTTCTCTCTGGAATTCATTCTGCAGAGACTGACTGATTCCCGAGAGAAACAAATTTGTGGAAACTGGGTTGAATTTCATCCTAGCCGATGATGCGTTAATTATTTATTGAGACGTGTTGGAACGGCGCTACTCCTGCCGACTAGCAGCAATGATCCGTTTTCTTGGACTCAAAGCTGCTTTTGACTCTGCTGGTCACCGGTAACTGGCAGTGCCCTGCGGTAAGCTTTCGCATGAGTTCAGCCGCTGACATCTCAAAGGTCACAATGTGTCCGTCACGTTCGCCCGCAGATGTTGAGTACCTTTTTTCTTCAGCGACAGTAGAACACTTGTGTTTCATTGTCATACAATCATGCAACTTTATTTGCATGGATCAGATGCTTCAGAGGTCCAATCCATTTGAGTAACCCGGGTAGTTTTGGCACGCGCTTCGCTGAAAGTGCCAATGAAAGACTGAGTGGGATCAGTCTCAAGCCTTATCATTCCCGTGTTCATTTGCCTGGGCAGTCTTATAAGTCCCAACAAAGCGGCGGATGACGAAGTCGCTAGCCGAGTCTGCAAGATAAAGGCGAGTCTCGCCAACCTCTTACACCAATGGTGCCAGAGTGACGTCACTTTGTCCGTCAGGGCTGTACTATCGTTCTGCTTTATGGACCAGTATTAGATGCGATTCACTGAAAGGGTATTCGCAAAACATGCCCGAGCCATCGGATTTGATATGAAACGATACTCAATCGTGGACCGACCCTGCCCAACGCTCTATGACAGACCTCTATCGCCTAAAAGCTGCTGTCACCACACGTGAGCAATGCTTCGTAAACAGCGACTGTCGGGCGCGTACAGTTTACGGACCTCTTCAACACTGTTTGGGTGTCGCAGCCGTGTAGTGGTACCGCTTGGACTGTGGTTTTGTATACCTTAACTACCAGAGAAAGGCAGATATCACATGGATGCCTTAATTGGTTCGAGCCGGAAAAAGTTATCCCTGCTTTGAGCATCCTCCAGTATCGGTTGTGGTACGGCTCCTCTGATAGACAGCTGTTAACGGACTCTAACCTCATCATCCAGGGTGAGCGCAGGCCTGGGTTCCCCCCATTCTCGAGAGAGTACTTTCCACTTATGTGGCACAAGATGTGCCATGCCGTGGTACTCTAGGTGTCATGTGGTCAAGTAACATCAGTGTTCTTCATGTGTAGTTAAAAGGCACTACAGTTTCATGTGCATACTGGATTCTACCGCTCGTCATCGTAGCCCGTTAGAGCCCTTCCATGGCGAAGATGAAACATGATATAAGGCAACCTTCCCGCTTTCCACTGGGAGTAACAAAGGACAGTTAAAGCGTACCGCCACAACGGCCCCTAGTTTGGTTGTACGAAGCCTCCAGGACTGAAACGGACAAATTGCGGTGAGTGGGAGACTGTTTAAGTATCATTTAAGTCGTCACCGTCCTCAGCTACCTTATTCCGCCTGCAATTGGTTTGCATGGTTTCGTTAGGAGGAGGCCAGCTTGTAGGTTGGAAGCCGGGAACACTAACACCATCTTCAGGAAGCATGTGATCATATTAAGCGTCACCATCTTCCCCACCTTAGAATTTATAATCGGTAACAGCTTCAATTCATCATAAGTCGTACTCATTGAAGAAATTCTGGTGACAAGGGGTAATAATTGATATTTCGTATGGTTCCGTTCTGGATCTTTACCCCCAATTTTGCAAACGACCTCGCTAGGGGTCGGTTAAATCCTTGCTGCATCTCTGACCTCAAACTACCCTGGTTTTAAGGTGCGAACCACCAACCGCGAAATCCATATTTTAACCCAATCCTAACTTTTCGATTGCTCTTAGGTACTCTGATGGAATCTCACTCCTTATGCTTCTTCATGGTTCCATGGTCTCTATTTATCCAAACGGTGCATTATCTGAACGATTTGATGTATACCTATGCTCTTGTATCGTGCACCTTGAAAAATAATCCATCGTAATCTATATAAGAACACGAGTTAAGTCTGATTATAATGAACTCCGAGAATGTCAAGTGCGCAAGTTCGAAGGTCGGTGCAGGCACCGTACATTCTATCAGTCTCCTCCTAGTCTTTGTGCTCAAGGAATATACAGTCTGTGCAAAACTGCAGTTCTTTCTGTAGAGCAGCAAGTGATGGTTCACAATCATACACCTAGGACTGCTCGTTCAGTCTTACCTCCAGACACCTCGGAGTTGTTTTTAGGCACTATCTGGAATCGAAACCATGCTGGTCGTTCATGGTTGGTATCCATTGACTGCGCTGAATGTCGATTTTGACTCTGGTAATTTCTTCCAAAACTTGGGTGTAAAGCAGCCGGTCTGCAGTTTCCCGCGATTTCTTCGACACTTATATGCCGCCGTCTGCGACATGTCTGCCAGCGGTTTCGCATGCCATGGTGGAGTTCATATGAGCCGCCTACCTTTACTGTTGTTTGTAAGTCTCCACAATTAGTGGACTCAAGCTGACTTCTCACTTTCTTGCGGATTTGAATAGTCCAATATGGATTAGGAGAAACATTCGCCGTTTTCGCTTTTGTTCACACCTAATTTTCCAATTTGGTGCGATTTTGGGTTCTGTTCAGTTTATTCTGCCATAATGTATTCATATGCCGTTACTAGTTAGCGAGCTTGGAGTCTTCCATTTTTCATCTCCATCCCTATGAGGAACTGATGCTCGAGACCCCTTTCTGTTGCAATCTTTCGAGAAGGCAACTCAAGACATATAGCTGCGAAAATAATACAGTCCATATTCATGCGTTCGTTTTATTTTGTAGTGTGACTAGTTAGGTTCTCGGGGATTCAGCTAGTAAATGGCGACCACCAGAAGCTATCCATCTTGATGTACAAGCGTACACCCCAAATACAGATATGTAAAGGTATTGGGTATCTGGAGTATTCGCTTGAGTAATGCGAAGCGAAGATATTTATCCTAGTAACATTCACAAACAACCGGAAGGCGCATGGCCTGGTAAGCGACCGTATTAATCACACCTTCCAAGATGAAACATCCCACCGAGACATTTTACTATCCACCGAGTTCTGGCAGGTGTGCTGTTTTTTATCAGGAATCTGCAGCTGTGTATTCACTGCGCCTATTACCTCGTTTTTTCAGGAATCCTGGGCATCAAAGTCAAAATCATGATGAACCATGATAGTTCGGGGAAAACTGGACCACGAAAGCCATTGCCCGATACAGTCACTATTCTTGCCGCCAAGGAGGAAACTGCTCCGATTCATCCTTACTCTGAGAGCAAAGTGTGATGTTTTCCCCACCTAAATAAATTGATATCGGATTCCGTTTTCTATTACCTCACTTGTAAATTCGGGGTTAACCTGTCCCTATTAGGCGCCCTCGAAAAATGCCTCAAATCCAACTAAGGTGTTTCGTGTACTGGGGTCCCTTCGTCTCGCAAAGCTATGCCTAAGGTAGAAACAACCACAAGGCGCTCAGTCTTTTCGGTTTGATCTCAGATGTGTCCTGTTACATGGTGGTGAGTGCTTGTGTTCCCCGATGCGTGTAGTCTAAATACTTTCCTGAATTGATGGTTTATCCTCCCACGGGGAGGTTGTTCACGTTGCCAATAAACTACAGTTCCTTGTCGGCTACAAAAGACGATATGTTCCAGTTAGTAATCTCCCTCCGGCCATTTGCCGTTGTATCAAGTGATGGGCAAAATGATATGTTGATTCCTATGGATATCTTGATCGTTGACTTTTCGACCGGTTGTATCGGTGCTTGTCTAAATTTAATGTCTTTATCGTTGAGCATCCACTGAAGTATGCACCGACAAGGATGAGTTTCGCGGTCAACTGCTGGGAGGTAGAAAAGAGTATGATTGTCGGCAAGGTCCCCCCGACTCCTTAGGGCGAAATATGGAAGAATAATGAAGGTGGTATCTTTTGCTGGGTTCCTGTGTAGCATCATCACATCGTCTTCAGTTTGGCTGTGGTGGTCGCTACGGTGAAACAGACTTCGAGTTTTTGTAGTCTGAATTCCGTCTCAGTCATACCCATTTGGAAATGTCCGCTGTTTGTGGGGACAGGCTCTTATCAGTGAATTAATTGTGTTAACGGGAGACCGAACTATGTCCTTGTTTTCAAATTCTTATTTAAAATGCCGCAGGATTTTGAAGTTCGAGCCATATTCAAAGTGTTAAGTCCTCTCGATATTACTACTTATGAAGTTGATGTGTACCGCTCAAGAATTTTCACCAACGTGAAGTATACTCCGCTACCCACTGCTTTTCACTAAATGAGTCAGAAATCATAGTCGTACCATTTACTGATCCTTATGAGTGGTTTTCACCACCCCTTAGTGTAACGTACGAATGTCACTCAATTTCATATGTTTATAACTCGTGAAGCATAAGGATATGCATAGAAATCGAGGAAAGGTTGTGCGGTTATTTTCCGGATACAATAGCTTCCCAGAATCGATTCCCTTAGTCGCTCATTTTAGTGCCTGGTGAGGGCATCTCAATAACTCGTACTCCGGTTAACTTTTCGAAATCATTTTCTTTTCAGGCAAACAATAGAGTAGTATCCCTGGCAATTCACGATAACGCTTCCTACCTTGCTATTAAGCAATCTCCCAGCGGCTTCACTCACTGTTTGCTCCAATCTCTTCAGCGATTGGCATCATGTTGATTGAGTCAGGTCAACGTCAGTTGTATTTTGTTCTCCATTAACCGAAGCAATATACCAAGTCCACACTACCTGCTAACTGATGTTCTCTGAGTAAAGCTCGTTCTTTTGAGTTCACATACCGATGCTGAGTAACGAGTGCACTTTCCCTAACTGGAGCAAAAATACTAGATCAAAGTTCATATTTAGTAGACAAATAGTTTACGTGTTAGGGGCACGGTGTGACAAATGCGCTTGCTAAACAGTTGCAGCCCGGCGGTGTCCTGACGGTTAAACGCTACCGAATATAGACACTCCAGGAGCCAGGCGTTGAAGTCACCTTTAAAGTTGAAGAGTAACGTCGCCCTCGATCAACTGGAAGCTAAGCAGAATACCGTGATTCTTATCTCTTGAGCCGGTCTTATCTTCGTCTGTGGGATATTGAGGTGACATAACCAGGAGCGAAACAGTTGTATTGGGGGGTTGCCTGGCTGATTCCACTTCACAGATCGATCAGCCACTGTCTGCCTCCGAGATTACCTCGTTTCCGCCCTATTGTCAGCTCTCGACAGTTTTACTTCAGCAGTCGCGTTTGGAGCGTGGTAAACCCCCACGTGACTGCAACCAAAAAACGATTTTTAGATAGTGGAAAAAGCATTTCATGGGAAGAGGTGAATATTCCCCGTGGGGGGCACTTGTCGCGTTTTGAGATGTTTACTAGGGTATCCTGCAGGTAGTCTTGCATGTATTGTCTACAGATGGTTACCATTCCGTTGGCCCGAAGAGTCAACTGCAGTGATGTTCAAAGCACCTTGGAGAATTGGGTTTAGTGGTGCCGTACGGCCTTAAGGTGTTCATTGTCCTGAACTTGTATGAGACTGAACAGTTATCGTCCACATACAGTATTCTTCCCGTATGCAATATCCCCTCTGCAAGAAATGACTTCTACTTGGCAAAATGTCCACCAGGACGTAAATAGTGCATCATAGCCAGCACCCCCCTACCAATGTGTAATATCTTACCGAGATCCACTCTTCATCTCTTGTTTTTGCGGCCACCACATCCCGTCTACGAATATCCAAACAGAAGGGAAACCAAGTAAAAGCGTGCCTCTGGAGGTGAACTACGTAATATTTTGTGCAGTGACTTGTGGAACTGAATCAGCCAGGTGAACCCGCGGTGACTTGCTACCGGTATAATTTTTATATGTTATTACTTAACAAATGGGAATGTTCAGTTTGACGAGGGAAACCACAGGAGGCGCTCGTTTGGCTTTGAGTCGAGCAGTTGGGTGTGGATGATACCGTTTTTTTCAATTCAGGTATCGGGGAGTGATCTAATCGCTTGGTCCTTGTAGTTTGCACGGGTGAAGTCATTATCGTAGTCTGTAAGTAAATGAAATTTGGGTTTTCGCAACATTTCTCTTCGGAAATTCCAACATCATGCTGCTTCCTCACTTCGGATAGGCTGATCACAGTTGCTGTATCCCCGTAATTCACAACCAGGTTGAAGGGTGTTTCGTTGTCTCGAAACGTCACAACATCGGAGCGGGATGATCACCGTTCATTTGTACTATGGTTCCCTGAGCGTCACACAGGTAGTTGGGCGCATTTCGCGGTAAGCACTAGAAGCCTTCACTGCCTGCCATTCCGTGATTTGTAGTAAGCCATGTCCCATAGGCTCCTGTTTGTCGCAGTTCTGGCCATCCCAACAAGACGGAATCACCGGTCACCAGTTTTCGTCTTACCGATCTCCGGCTACAGCATCGCAGTGATTCGGATTAGTCTGTCTTACCAAACCCAACTACCGCCGCTCCAGAGTATGTGGTTTGCTCACCGACACGATCAGCGGGGTATAAGTATATGTATATTCTATGTACGTAACACACTGCTCCTAAGGTTCCTGAAAACTGTTCGACAGTCCATGACCTTGTGTTCCACATGAACCCAAATACAACGGAATTCGACAAATACACTCACTTGAATACCAGTTTGGTTTTCATTTCAAACAGCTCAATCTCTTATGGTACTCTTCTCTAAATGAGTGTTGCACAAGGCCGGTTGTTGCTGCGATATTCGAGATATCGCAGTACACTGCCTAGACGGAGCACAAGGCTGGTAAAAACCCCTCGATAGCCCAAGACAGAAGAACATAATAAACTATAGATTCAGGCCAGTCTCTGCTAGAAACCAAATCGGTATGCGAATGAGTGTATTTGTACATGCGTATTTATTTAACAGCGTGAGCAAGTGTCTTTTGGGAAGATCACAGAAGTTTGAGACGGTCGGTAGTCAAACAGGGTATGGACGGTGGTTTTAGGCCACGCTGCTGAGCTCAACCCTGTGAGCAGTAAGTTACATCAGCAATCGGAGAAATCAGTTCGGATTTAATGATATGTGGAAAACTTACCGTCTTTTTTCCAGAAAATGGCACCGGGCGAGCGATAGTAAAATCGGTCTGTAACATGGAGTTTTTCCTTATTATTTGCCTGTTCAAAGCTTATGTATGGTTGAGGATACGAATTTCATTCTCCCCAGTGACTGGTCATCGCATGGCTAGTGGACTCAAGTCGTTTGGCTATGTTGCCCTTTCAGTGCACGGCTGCAATCCAAGGTGAGGGAAGCACGCTGGTTGCGCTACCCACAGGCCGCCCAGGCTTAGACATGAGCCAAGGAAAATCTACACGACCTCCCAGTCGACAGTATTCGTCTCGACTACCGGGTTATCTCGAACTCGTATGGGCCCATTCCGAACAGTCCGGCTTCACTAATGTCACCTGAAGACTCGTGATTGGGCTACCTTTTGACGGATCTTGTTGTCCTGGTCCGCTCATTGGTACTGGTTTGGCAAGTTGTTTCGGTCTTGTATGGTACTGATCGAACAGTGTCCCACCGATAAGGTTTTTCAATACGCTGGTATGATGACTCCGAATGGAAACCCTTTGACCGTCAGAAGTGAACGTGCGCACAGCGCCAGTTTTGTTGTTATTACGACCGAGTAGTAACTTGTGCCGTCAGAGGTACCGATGTTAGAGCTGACGCTTCACTGTTGTACAACCACGATGAGTTTAATTCCGAAGTCATAAAATGAATGGTGGACAAAGTGGTGCTAGTACGTCGCCTTCAAGTCCCCAAATGAAACGTTTTTGTTGCTATTGGCCTACGAGGTGCAGTGAATCTCGTACTAAAAAGCAGAATCCTCAACACTTAGGCAATGTTCAAAACTTCCCACCATTCGTTGTGTCCTGGATGAATTTTGACCTGAGAGAAAAACATCAGTAGTTCCTGTCACAACTGTACGGACGCTTGTTTTTTTTTTACTACAGGATGTCTGAGTTCAATCGAGAGTTTATTTGTTTGACGCGCCCTCCTAATCGCAAACACTCCCTCAAACAAGGGCAACATGGCATTTTAACCTACCGATAAATTAGCAGTGAAGTAAGGCAGTTGGGGCTGACCATTCGCTAAAAATAAGTATTTTCTTGAAATTGAGAAGAATCGAACCAAACTATGGGGTGTAAATAAACAATAACCAGTTAGTCGTTTCCACTACCTTTGTATGACCCACTGGCTGCTCGCAACTCACTTCTTACGTTATTGGAAATAATTGTCTGCATTTCGAAACCCCTAATCAACATTGGCTCCATATTTTACCACATGAAGGTCACGAAGACGGTAGTTCAATCACATAAAGTGGATTCACAGGTAGAATTTATGTCCGAAACTGCCTGCGCGGATTACACTCATCCAACCATGCACTGGATCCTGCTTAATTCAAAATCACACGAACATTACGGCACTGCCATAGATCTAAATCGCTGATTTCATCTTATGTTGTCTGTATTGTGCAACGTACTCCAGTAGAATAACAACAAGCTCTGGAGGTTGTAGGGTTTCCTCTCTATGAGGCGAAGGAAATGCGTTCGTATCCCACACGGTTGGATGTTTGCGTACTATCAATGCGCTGGGATTAAGAATGGGTTTCCTACTACGAATTTGTTTACAAAAAATGGCGTCGTGCATTTTGATAACTGAAATGTCGAATCTAGTCGCGTTGCACGTTGCCACCCGACGTAGTTTGTGTTAGAAAGTAAGCGGATGGACAAACATCCCATACAAATAACCTAATGGTGACCTTGGTTACTTCGTGCTCACCCCCTTAGCAGTAGGCAGACTTTCTTGAACTTTTGAGATGACATTGGGCCACAACAATCTTTCAGGTGATGTTAGTTCTGAATGTCTCTTGAAATTTTAGTAGAAAAGGAAGTGTGATTTTTTGCTTGTTCGGGCGCAAGTATTTAGAACTCAGTCGGGAACAACGGGTCCAAAAATGAAATATAACTTTCAATAGAATACAGAATTCTGCACGTAGCCTAGTTTGGGATGGATGTGACAAGTTTTCTTTCTCGCGTCGAACTTGAGTCGGAACACCATGAACGATATTTTCTCTCCTACATGCACTTCTAACTAATCAAATTGCTCGATTTTCGTTTCACAGGTTTAACTAATTATGTTGGAGGATATTCTATTCTGAAGTTTCATGCCAATCGAAAAACACCGAATCCCATTTCAACCAAGCCAAACTGCAGACCGGTTCAAAAATGACCCGAACATCAATTAAGGGTTAAAGAAAAGATGAAAAACGATATAAATATCGAGGATGATTATTAATCCTTTCTGACCAATGGCACTGGTATGTGTAAGTCATATTTCTTCTATCAGTTCGGTTCATTTCAGTTCGACACTCCTTAACCGTGTACCTATTTCGGTTAGTTTGGGTCGATGCAGAATACGGTAGCTAGCAGCATTAGATGAACTGCATTAGAGGACTGCGAGTGCAAAAAACTACTAAAACAATGTAAGAGTAGTGTGACAACCATTAAAGACAAGTAAATGAATGGTTACGTGTCACTGCCATGTCGGTAAACTTTTCCAACGAATGGTGTAGTGGGTCTCTCGTACTTCAACCCCACGGACGTCTTACAACTGTTGTTATGTTTTTATTCCTCTCTAGGTTTTGAGTTGCCCACATTACAGTGTCTTCTCACCAGATAGCCAACCGGAAATTTCTCCACGGATCGCCGCTTACTAGTGTAGGGTTGTGTGTACGCATCCCTGAGACAGCACATCGAATTTTACTGAGAAATTGTTCTGAGCACGGAATATTCGTTGAACTATTTGGCAAAATTTGCAAGAATTAAATCCTACTGTGTTGAACGGATTCTAATGTGTTAGTAGCGCGTTTAGTTTAGTCTGTGGTTCTCTGAAATGGATTTTGACGTGATTGAGTTAGAAGTGGACGGAGTCACACGTGGTCGGATGCAACTTCGTGGTTGTTCGAACAGAGAGAAACGTTTGCTTGAGGCACAGGAACCTTAAGCGTCTGACTCAAAAGTCTGAGCCGCAAAGCCGTAGGAGGGTAGAGATATGTTCTAATAATCTGCCTTCAACGTCTAATTCAAAAGTTTGATCCATGAGGCGGGTGTTTAACCATTCATAGAAGCCCCTTTCCAGATCCAATGACTCAGTAGTATAACGCATTTGGATATATGGGACTGGGCTAGCCGCGAGACGTTGGAAGCTCATTGTTGCTTCTAGGCTAGCCAAGTACTTTGGATCCGTAACGTACTTGAAATTAAATTTGATAACATGTCGTTCTAGATCCAGAAATTACCTGTTGAAAAGATTCATCACCAATGCATTGTCCTCGTCCGTGATTCCGGTTTTGCAGCTAGTCTTTGGTAATCGTTTTCAAGGCTGGTCCCCTTCACAGTGGCTAACCTAACTCTGCTTCCTTGCTATGGGTTACTCTAAAAAACCGAGTCGTGCTGTCATCAAACATGCATCTTTTTTCCTAGCGAGGATCCGCCCGGCCGTCCCCATGTAATTACAGGCGTCTGTGATCACCATTCGTCTACCATCGTGTTTGACAATCGTCCACGCCTGGGCCGAATTAAGAGCGGTCTGTAAGTTACACTGCGTAGCAGAACGTCACTTCACCACTGTGAGAGTGAAAGTCACCTAGCGACGAGCTGTTTTGAGCGTTGGGCATCTGAAGTTGTTGGCGATGTTACAGGACTGTCAATGAACCACGCAAGTTTGAGATATTTTCTACGGTTATGCATGAAGTATAAACGCTATAAAGAGAGAAAAGATGCACCCAACATCGAAGTGATGATATCTCCCCGAATGGTGTTTGCAAGCCAATTGCCAAGCTCGGCTAACAGGTCAACGACACATGAGTACACTACAGCTACTGATATTCCGCAAAATCACCGGATATTGGTGCTGTTGGTGTGTGCTTGCTCATGAAACCCTTGTACGGGGATTCATATAGTCCAAGCGTTCCTTCAGTTGCGCTAGATCCTGTTTCACTGGCGATGGTGACAAACATTTGGCATATATATATATATATATACAGCCTAATGAATATTCGTTTCACCTTAAGTTTGAATAAAGTTCGGACTATAGAGAGAATATGCAGCAGTCATACATTGACAGCTATTGTACCGAGTAACAATGAATCTGAATGGGCCCTACGCTGATTACCGGCATCGCTGTCTCATACGAGTGATGGGAGATGAAACGTGACAAACACTTGGGCTGTACCTTACTCATTGCACCGGAATGCAGCGTAGTGCACTTCAAGCCCCACCACATTGTTGAACGACACATCCTTTCAACACTCCACTGAGCCCAACTAGGGGTGAAAAACAGCTCCACTAAAGGCCCCTGAACTAAATGGCTCGGAGGTAACCTCCACTCGAAATCTCTTCACAGTAAGAGCCTCCTCGGAGAGATCCTAAGCTTAATTGTGACCGCTTGGATTCGTCGATGTGGATTCTACACAGGAGTAGCCTGTTTTAGGAATATTACTGTGTGCTTGTCGCAGATGACATGCATGAGACACTATGATCGAAAATAACACAGATACGGCTTGACGACAACACTGCTGAAAAACTGTTTTCACGTAGCCCTCGAATGAGCAACCTGAAAACGCAGTAGAGCCCTGGAGTAAATGATCTTAGCGAACCTAAAAGTTTCCACCATGGGATGCTGTGAACAATCAAAAATCATGCACGGTGCAACAAGCAATGCCCTATTAAAAGCGTTCAACCTCCATCATATATTACCTTTTAATCGCAACTACGTAGAGCAAAGCTGCACAGAAAATCGGAGGCGTGCTACTGTTGATGCTCGGTGCAGTGATCTATGGAATACAAATGGGACAACATCACGACTTTTTTGCAACCAGTTATATGTTCAGTCAGTAGTACATGGAAATCATAGGTTCACTCAATGGGGAGGGGCCTTGGTTGATCGAATTAGTGAGTTGAATGTGACATTGTCTTTTCGTTTGACAGTAGGAAGTGATTTTATTGTTTGGATTCTGCAAAAAGTACATTCGGGGACGTGTTTAGCTATTAGGACACCGGTTGGCTGAATGTGCCTTTGTGATTTTGCTTCAGCTTTTGGAGACTATATTATTTCTCCAGCTCTTGTTTTTTACCAGACTCGGTGAAGGCGATTTCCATGCCTTAGAAGAAGTATCAGAGCAGCTTTATTCGGTGAAACCATCACTTGGTGGTATAATTTTATTGAACATGTGCGGACATCGACTCGCTTGGACAAGCTCGTTTAACAGTTATTTAATGGCAAGTTACGAATGTCTGTCGCATCACCAGCATTGTGATGCCTAGCTCTTAATTGTGACTGTTTACTCAGGTAATGTCGATTAAGCAACAAAGTAGAGCACATAGATAACTTCTGTTCGTCTAAGCCAGTCAACAGGGCAGACTCGCTTTCACGAGTAAACTGCTTCAAACTCATGGTCGAAGCTTAGATTGGCTGGCAGATTCCTGAGACTATTGGCTACTTGCCGAGAAAATACTAAGAAAAGGTTTCTGATACTGATCGGCAATGGTGTATCACCGAATCACACATTACCGTTATCCCGGAGAAGTTCCGATACCTTCTTGGCCAGCCCACTACTCTATAAGATGTTCCGGTCCGCTGATGTTGTTTGTGGGTTTTCCATCCTATTCATTTTTCCATTGGTTGTATCGTTCGGCGACACTTTTGTCCGCTACGTCTGGCGCACCTCCGAAATATACAATTATCCATTCTCCTCATTGCGACGACCTCCCCTAGAATGACGTATTTCGCCGTTCAATCAGGTCACAGTAGAGGGGACAATATGTGAGCATGAGAATTCAGCATGTATGTAAAACGACACCCAACATGATTTAAGGCGATTCTGACGCGTGCGTGCCGCAAAACTAACCGAGCAAATGAATACTATGATTTATGCATGAATCATTTTTCAACTTGAGAGGACTGTTGCCCGTCTAAAAATGCCTCTCTTAGAATCAGTCAGGTTTTGTTCTCTTTTTGGAAGCACTTTACAGATGTCCCTCTGGGATTGAAAGTATCCAGTCACCTATGTCTCAATCCAGTTTGTACGATTGTTCTCGTTATTTCCGCCGTTACGGTTTGACGGAGAAATTTGATGACACGCTTTCGCATCTTTTCACCCGTGGTCATTCGGAGCCATTTATTTGAAACTGCGCGTCCAAGATTGTGAGGAGCATTAATCATCGTTTTATGATTGCTCCGCATAACGTCACCCGGTTCGAAACATCAGGATTGTTGATCTGTTCGATGTGCTCAGTGGTGCTATCTAGGCTTTCTGATTCCATTATCCGACTTGCTAGCCCACATGACACGTTGAGCTTCCGATTTTATAACTAAGCCAGTCTAGTGCACTGTAACTTCTTATCAGAACAACCTTAGACTCCTATTTCCATACCTATCGTCTATACAACGCTAAGACAATGATTAATCTTCTCGGTTAGTGAGTAGTATAAACTCATTCGTTTTAGCTATTCGCGAATCCAAATGTTCATGCGGTAAACCGATCGGTCCGTACTTATAGTAACGTGGTTATCGTTAAACACGTTCTTGCACTCTCACTGCTGCTGATTTATCATTTTATATGCTTAGCGCTAAAAGCACGTAGATCAGCGTCCCGAACGGAGCACTTCATGTACCCTTTCTCTTCTAACTGGCACCCAGTATTGTTGTATATACCAACCTACAACGCGTGTGTAAAAAGAG
>SJOL01007090.1:348979-378117 GCA_004794785.1 Opisthorchis felineus
TCAAGTCCGAAGCAACTTCCTGCAAGCCGTTCAGATCCTATGGGCAACACAGAAGAACACATAATTAGTAACTGTCCCAACAATGCAAGCGTCGACGCTCCCCAAGCAGAGCCATTAGAAAAAACCGGGTTGGTGATTTGGCCATCCTTTACGCCGTTTGCGAAATCATCTCGATGAATTATCCAGAAAGCTTGAATCGTGGACCATATGCACTTTGATGTTATCAGACAGCGTGTACTTTTAAAACAATATCTGTGTGATATAATAACGTACAATAAACATAGCAAATCCAGTCGGTCACCTCACACAGTCCCCTCGCACAGCCAACTGCCCTTGCGCGCTGCCAAAATATTAATTACAGTAATTCGTAAAAACCGTCCAACTGTAAAATCCTTTCGGCTCCTAGCTGCCATGCCACCGGAAGGAAGCACGAGGGCGGGGATACTGCCAGGTTGCCCGAACCTAGACAGAAGAAGTCGAGATGCAGAAGTCGGGTTCGAACCACTAACCTTCCGGTCAGTAAATTCGCGCTCTAACCACTGAGCCACTTATTGTCTAGCATACTAGCCGAAAGTGAACTACTGGTGCTAACAACGCTGTTCACTCCACCGGCTCAGAACAACGAAGAATGGTGTATTGGTTCTATCAAATCAATCCTCAATTTAGGTTCCGATCGGTTTTGACCTGCTTTGTTGTTTGACCTGACTGGATTGTGATTCAACTTTTTTCAATTCATCTGAACTTTCATTATATCCTTCTGAATGGACAACCAGACCTGTAAAACAAGAGTTATTCGATTTGGCCAGTTAAAAGACGCTGTAAGAAAATTCTACCTTTCCTGATATTTCGGGTCAATCTTCACCAGGGATGAAAAATTCATCATACATATCGAAAATCACATCAAGTTTTAACAAGCATGTGATGTCTTGGTACCAAATCGTCCGGTCTATCGACTTGTATGTTTGGCTTGCAAATCCGTTACCCACGGATGAGTACAGCACTTAAGTTGCCTTCGAAAAACGCCAAATGACACTTTCCTCTACTGGCCAACAAATTTTGAGGTATGATATTTGAAACTATCGTGTGGTCACTGATTATTGCAGCTTTGGTGTAACTGTGAAAATTTCACGAAATTTGTCCACCGACAAAAAAGAACATTGGAAACCACTAAGCTAATCATTCTGGCCACTGATACGGAACGTCTGTCTAACTACTTTCTATTTGTTCGGAAAAACAACACTGGACGATATTATATATTCATTAGCCCCAATGTCCACCAAACAGTGAACTAGGTCGAATGAAATTCAACATTGCAGTAATCACTGTAAAATACTGATTTTGTTGCACAGCAGTAACCGAACTTATAGTTCTAACGAATGTGCGTCTGTTTAGGGACTAACAGTGCATTTTCCTCATCTGCCACATGCTGACAATCTTGCTATATTTTGTAAAAGGACGACCCTGGGGCCTTCATAGCCTGTTCGGTTAGTTTAATGAGAACAGACCTCGTACAATTGAGCTAACAAGAAAACGGAAATCGACTATGTGGATCATCAGATGTATTGTGGTCTTAGTCACGATGGACGCGAATGTATGGTCTTTTTAGAAAGCAATTCGTACATAGTTTCGTTGTTCACCACAGAGACCGTTGAAAACTCATACATATCCGCATCGTCGTTGCGCAAAAACAACGGATTACTCGAGTATTCAGATAAAGGGACGGTTTTCAAGCCTTGAAATTCTGTTACGTGGTGGATAAACATCGGCGCCACGTCCACGATAGAAGTCACCGTGCAGCTGCACTGGTGTCAAAGCCGATAGTGCCCCCCCCCCTCGTCGGCTGCACCTGAACCCAATGTTGAGCACAATTTTCGAATTACAGGTCAGTATTCCCCCAACTTATACGGTGAGTAGATAAGCAATCTTCACGCACAAATAGTTTAAAAAATGGGTATTCTTTATTTTCGCTCCAGTGGTCAAGTTGATTTTCCTGGATTCCAAGAAAGTTTATGGAAGTTCTAGTAAACAATCGGACAATATCACTCAAAACGTGCAGTTTTATGCTGGTAGGAGGATCACTCGGGGCCAATGAATAACTGACCGAAAAATCCAATGAATCTTTCTCAAAATTCTGCACTGAAAAAGTATGTTTTTAGAGATAAAAAAGAAATGAAATGAGGATGTGGGTATTTTTTTCCCTCGTGTTAAACCTGATCCGGAACACCAAGATTGATAGCAAATCTTGGAAATCGCTTTGATATCAAGGGGAGCAAAGTAATCAAAAGCAATTCGCGATAATTTTAAAACAGTTCAACTCTGCGACAACTGGTAGAGTGAAGCGATTTCCTTTTTTTTAGTTTTCGACTCCCCAAGACTCACAGCTATTCCTCTTCGTGTGCGTGCTAACGTTTTCAATTTGGATAGTCGCATTTATGATTCTACACACTGGGTCACAATTTAAGACGTGTTTTCTGTATGCACTGCACGTGTCTTTTAGGGACTCTCTAAAGTTGCGAAAGCCATTTCAGAAATTTCATCACACGGTTCAGTCATCTTCAATATTTATTCTTCTACGTGCGTCTTTCCAACATCCGATCTGCACTTTCCGTCATATCATCATTCTCTCTTTCCACAGGTAAAGTGATGGTTTTGAGTAAGTGAGTGCTATCGATTTCGGTGACTGATCAAGTTGCGCACAGTTACCTCTTCCTCATGTCCAGCTACTCGTTTCCAACACATAAAACCAAAATGACACGTTTCTACAAATACATTTGTTTGCATATCAATTTGGTTTTCACGGGAGACTCAAATGAATCTCTCGTTTATGATATTCTTCAACTGAATGTGCTGCACAAATGCCGCCTCATGTTTCGGTTGGTACGACATTCGAAATATCGCAGTATATTTTCATGAAGGAAACTACTCGCAAGGTTTCTGAAAACTCTTTGACAGCCGATGACCGGTTTCGCCCATCTTGGACTCATCAGGTAGGCGCAGTCCCCGAGTTTCCGTCAACCTTATGTTCTACTTCAACCCAAATTGGACTGATTTCGAGAAATACAGTCATTTGCAAATCAATTTGGTTTTCACAGGAGACTCAACTGAATCTCTCGTTTATGATATTCTTCAACTGAATGTGCTGCACAAAGGCCGCCTCATTTTTCAGTTGGTACGATATTCGAGACATCGCAGTATATTTTCATAAAGGAAACCACTAGCAAGGTAACCGAAAACTCTTCGAGAGCCATTCAAGAAAAAGAGTTTTCGATATCTCGAATACCATACCAACTGAAACACGGTGCGGCCTTTTTGCAGCACTTCCGATTGAAGAATGTCATAAATGAAAGATTCAGTTGAAAGGAAATTTGGTAAACAAATGAGTGTATTTCGCTAATTTCGTGCAATTTGGTTTCAGGTGGAACATAAGCTTGATGGAATCTTGGGGACTGCGCCTACCTGATGAGCTCCAGGAAAGACGAAACCGGTCGTGAGCTGTCGAGGAGTTTTCAGTGTAGTAGTAGTGAGTAGTATCATTTATCAAAATGGCATGTGTTAAGTAATTTGGAACCTTATGTTACTAAGGCGTGAAGGCTGTGCATCAGAAACCGTTAATTCTGCCTGTGTCAAGGATGTGGAGGATCTGATCACCACATGTTACATCAAGTTAAGACGAAGGTAGATTTTGCCTTGTTCATATTTGATTTTTCGGGAGGATAGATGTGGTGAATGTGGTGGTGTCCGGTTTCCATGCTTTCAATCATTTCAGCTCGTTTTACGTAGACGGCGCCTTCTCAAGTGTCAACCATCCCAGTTCGACTGATTTTGGGCAAGATATCAATCGTCTCTTAATGTGTGCATTGCTTGAGACAAACAGAAAATCAGGACTTAAGTCCAGAAGGAAAACCGAATTTAACATGGGAGAACTGGGGAGTCATGAGCATTAACGCTGAATTATTTGTGCGTGGGATCCCCTCAAAGCGACAGCATATTAGGTAGTGTCCAGTAGCATTGAGGAACTAGTACCTAAACCATTGAATACAATTCGCTTCTTCAAGCAACAATGGGTTGGCTCGCATCTTTCAAATCAGAATTGATTTGGTTGTGGCTATACGGTTCACACAAACCATTCTGCACCCTCATTCTAGCCGGACTAACTGTTGAAGGGAGCGAGACACAGAGCATTTTAGTGAATGGACTTATCGATCAGCCTATGATCTTATCACACATCATGTATTCATCCACATGCAGGTGCTAAGCTGTACCGGTGTGGTTTTCGGATGATCTTCCGCTGCGATTAGATAGACGGTTCAATAGATGACTGTGCTATGCTATGTATAGTGCCGGACAATAGACACTGATCGACCTTTGTTGGTCAAAAAATGGCTGGTCACATGTCGTATTAAAGTGGGGTCGTGTCTCTGTAAAATGTGGAAGAGCGACTCGCTATCAAGAATATCGGTTGTTTGTCACTATAAAGCATCCCCCGACACCTTAACTGCAATGATGTGGTACTTTGGTGTGCGCGTGTGCAATATCTCTGCATCTGACTACCCTAACTCTGCGTGCGTGTGCGCGAAAAGACAACTCCTTTTTGAAACGCGTCAAGTGAATACTCGGGAATTCCAGCTGACTGACGCGTATTTTACATGCTACTATTCTTTTGTCAGTAGCCTAAATATACTCCCACATTTAATACACCCTCCTTCCCGTCACCCACCTTGGGTGTCCACCAGATAATTTCAGCAAATAATCTCGGGTTTCCAGGTCCACTGTGTTGAATCCCAGGGAATCACAGAAGCTCCTCACAACAGTGCGAGAACATCTATCACTCTGTATGTAAATGAACAGGTGCAAGTCAGCTTCTCTGTCTGCCGCAATTCTGAGGACAACAGCAGAGTTGTTCAACTGTTCAACTCTTACAGTTTTTGAACGCACAAGACTTAACTCTTCGGACAGTAGCTTTTCCGTGATATTGTTCCACTTTACGTCAAACCAAGGGTATGGCGTGCTTACTTCACTTAATGAATCAGAATTCACGCAGAGTTGTTTTTGTGAATCTAGATGTGTGAATTACCTTGGTATGCACACTCTCGGCGGGTTTATCAAACGTCAACACACTGTTTTGCCATATGGCAAATGGTTGTAGTATGTCAAAAGAATGGGCGTGATTCGAGGCAGGCAATCACTGAGCCTGTTTTGACAGGCCCCCAGGTCATTTATAAGATCACCTAATTCCGACAGATTGCTTGAAATGGAGCACGCAAAAACAGCTACGGTGTTCTATAGGTGAAATTATGACTCCTGTCAGGCCACTTATTGAATCTAAAGTTGAGCGAGAGTATTCTATGGGTTCTGTTTCACTCTAAGACAGGTTTCGTAAACTTGACTGCAGTTCATTCGGCTTGAGAGCAAGCACCGCCAGATACCTCTGCATCTAACGATTTTTCTTGGGTGTTGTTTATCAAATGAGGTCTGTTTCAGGACAAGAGATTCTGGTCCTACGCATGATATTTAAACAATAGTCAAGCTCTGGTTGCCTATAGTCAGAAGTCCAGCTTTTGGGTGACAAAACGCCAGTTTCAGTCAGTCACTTAGTCTCTTCAGCTACAAACCTTCTAGTCAAATAGTGGTTTTAGCCACTACAGCTTCGTTCACCGCGGATAATGGGAATATAGGAATGAGAGCCACGCGTTGCAGACGATGCCCCATCCAGTTCATTGAATTTAAACGGTTCTGTTCGTCTATTTTGGCAGGGATTAATCGAGCTGTGAGCCTTGATCCAGGATCGCCAGTGGCTGACATACGCAGCCATATCTATCAGGGTCACTAACCATTGGTCTATCTCGTTCCATGATCCCCATCTGGGGAGACCAGTTTCTTTATCCCAACTCTAAAGCCACATTTCGAACTGCACGTTGGATGTTTACCCCAATCAACCGCTTAAACTAAACGGGATCAGACTGTTGAACTTCTATTTCAGCTTACGCTTCTTTATCAAATTTAACAATATTAGCAGTAGTAAGTAGTGCACTGCTATTTCGCTCCATCGTGCCAGCAGCCATCGATCGGTGAGTGTCCTTTTGGGGTGCAGTGTATGCACGACATCTCTGTGGTAGGCGATGCATGTGTGAGTTTTAATGAGTCAAAATATATGAAAAGCTGTTCAGCCTTTTACCCCTACCAAGTGTAGCCGGGGATCCCTTAGGAAAGGAAGCCCTTGTTTTTAAGACAGGGCCATTGACTGCCACTGTGGTCAAAATAACTTATCTCCCTCCTCGCTGCCCCTTATTTATGCATTGTCCAAGTATATCTATGCCACCATTTATCTGAGCTTGTTCACATCCTTTCATACTTGCACTGAGTGGCAGATGGAGTGCATGCACACGTCGCTCTGGTTCTTTCGCTTGGCTGTGTTCGCCCTCCTGCTTGGCCTGTTTGATGCATTGATTAGGTTTCAAGGCCACTTCAGTGTTCGTCTATGTGGTCGTATACAACTGGGTTTTGTCGGTTTGTCAACCGGGTCGGACTGCACCACCCGTACCAACTTATGCGCAACTCCCGTCTTCCTCTCTGTCCAGCAGGCTGTAATTCCTTCCGTCCCCACCTCTGTGCATTCTCCACACTTATGACTCATTAGTTTCGCATGGTTTTGATTGGACCGTGCCCGGCTTTGTAATTTTTCACCCAGGGGAGTTCGAATTCTGTGGATTGTTTCCCTGACCCTGCGACCAACGTTACTTTTCTCTCAGCGATCCGGGTATGCTCGGACTACCATTTTTCCTAATCGATGTCTGCCTTCCCCACTTATCATGTCCTACCCCCTCTTTCAGTGTTTAGCATTCAGACAATAGACCGCGTGCTAACCAGATGCACCCCCCGGAGCGGTTATGAGATTGTACAATCACACTCGTCTCCATCGTTGCGTGGAATCACCTGGCCTTCGAAAACACGGATTATTTTACTCCCACATTCATCGGAACAACATGACCAGCTATCCCAGTTTCTAGCTAGTCTTTTGAATAAACAAGAAATTAACCCATTCTTTGTGTAAACCTGAAGTCTGTGAATACGGGCCTAGTGGATAGTTAAACCAAAAAGCTTTTAATACAGGGAGCTTGGTTATCCATAACCTATTTAGTGAGTTAATAATTTCACTGGTGCAGCCAAAGTTTTGTGTCTCGATGTCGTAATGCTTCTTTCAGTAGATGAGGCACTCTCCCATAGGAGGAGGCGATTTCTTTCCGTTATTTTGCTGTTGAATCGCGTTTAAAATGAACGCCTGAATTTTTCAAACTGCACATACTTCAGATAGTTTTTTATCCAAATTGTCCACACGTGAATTCAGTTCGAGTAGACCACAGCAATCCTCCGTACTCCACGTTGCTGAGTAGCCATGGCAACAATCTCATAGCCCTAACGGGCACTGGACGCAGGTGGTATCCTTATCTGACCGAGCGTTATCGGATTAGATCGAATCAGTCAGAAAGACAAAGAATAGCATTCAGAGTTGGATTGTCTTTTCGACACTAATCTACGTTCTAGTGAAATCTGTTAGATTTTGCTTCTTTGAGTGTCTTGTGCCAATGAAATAGCCGCAGATTCTAACTTTTCCCGCTTTAATATTGTACCAATTACACTAGTGTTCACTGAGCATGTGCACCATCATAAACAACGTTGTAGAAATCCTGTGAATAAGGGTTCTTTACAATTCAGAAGTCTTCCGAACCTGAACTCCGCTTTAGGACACAGCTGGCTTTGTATGCGAGACGGTGAAGTGCTATGTTCCGTAGTCAGGTACTCTTCTATGAATGAAGTTAATAAAAACGACCCTTCAGCAGCCAACGCTTGTAATAAAGAGCCACTTTCTGTCCACAACTGAACTTTTTAATAGCATTACGAAAAACAGCGTCGTTTGAAACACTGTATTGGATTAAACTTGAAAGTGCAAATCCCAAACCAATGGAAACCTCCCAACAACGGCCACTTTCCCTCCTTGGAGGAAGGTAGTTTCTTGCCAGTGACCATGCTAAGTAATGAGGCAAACCTATTTGTACATTATTCGATTAGTTGTGAACAACGAGGATTTTCCGATTCAATTCTTTTCTAAGCTTTGTTGTTCAGATGTGGAAGTACTCATCTGTGTGCGTGAATCTTACTCTTCGACAATTCCCCCATTTTTTCCAACAGGACAGTGGGCGTTGACGAATATTTAGTTGAGCTCAGTTGGTCTAATTGTCAAGGTCTTCTGGATGCACTTATTCTCCTCCCGAAAGGCCATACCTCCCAAGAAGGAGCACTCCCACCACCATATACACTGCTTGCCCTCGGTGTGCTATGCTGGCTTCACGCAATAAACTGTCGGTAGGTATCATAAACACTGCCGTTTTGTTTGATGTACAGTCTCAAATATGCGGGAAAATATGTATTGACCGGGTTACAGACCTCAATAACTGACAGCCAACCTCGACCTCGAAGTTGGCCTTCCGGATCGCCACTAACTAGAAACCCTCCGTTCTTTGGAGTGGGGCCCAAAGATGAAAAGATGACCCATTTAGGTGACTAGATCGACCGAGACAGTTGGAGTGCTATAACCTCACATTATGTCCCTAGGAAAATACGATGTCTTAAAATTCACCAGTCTTGCTAGGAACGCCTGTATAGATCTACATTTCCATTTTGTTCCATTAGTCGAAGCATCTGAGACATAAATCTGCAGATGAAATAGATCAACAATTGCCTATAGTGTTGAGCTTGTTTCTTTCGGTGAGCATGATAATTCGAAACGAATGCCTTCCTCCCAATAAGGAAGGAGACCCTTTTTGATGGATATTTCAGTTGCTCGGGAAGAATTACGGCTCCTACCGGTCTACCAAGAAAACCGATTTTCCAGTGCTACTGAGAACTTCATCTTGGTCCAGAAAGTCCCCTATTGTGGATATAGCGGTCTCTATAACAAATGTCTGTTGGTGAGGATTGAGTTATACTAACTTTGCACATATTCTTCAATTTGGAACAATGCGGTATGAACATATCCAACTCTGTCGCACTATAGTGCACTAAGTCGCCTGCTTTCTACAAAAATTAGGGCTTTAAATAGGGATTCATACCTGAAAAACTGCTTGGATAATTTACCCCACAAAACGGTTTGGTCATTATGTAGCCTCAAATCCGTAACACTAGATGTTTCTGAGACCCATTTAGTCTACCTAACGCTATGTATATTTCTATAAATTCAGGAACTTAAACGGCGTATCTAAATAGATTGACTAATGCAACAAATTCAATGATCAGATGGAATGAATTTTACCTCATTGGATTCGACAGTTAACTATTTTAAGCGTCTTACAGTATATCGAATGTCGTTTGTATGCCAATCACCTCACTGGAGTTCAGTCGTGTAGTAAAACTACTGATGAACAAAATAAGGTTAAAAAGTGGATGAGGCGAATTTCACTCCACTGTGTGTAGACAGCAGCGCTAGTCCCGGATCGCCTCGCTACTCACAAGTTGTCAGTAGTCATTCGAGGAATGAATGCTGACAGCTGGCGTTCAGGCGGCACTTCACGTCATAAGGGCGTTCTTGATGGGTGATGCTATGCGCGAGTCGCGGACGAAGGCACTAATGATCCATCAATTGTAAAAGAAGGTTAAGTGCTCCCCTCTTCTACCTAAATTTGCTTGCCCAAGGCTGCACCAAATGTTTTTTTCGTGCTATCAAACGAACCAGCTGTACATCGTTTCTCCTCTTTCTAGCGCAGGCTGAACTCTCACCTTTTGTAATTGCCCATAAATTTGCCTGACGATTTCGCTGATTCCCTTCGCACCTATCGACAGAATAACCTTCTGTTCTGTTGTCCACTGTTAGCGCTAGGACTACCGCAAAGTCTGTCACTCAAGTTATGTCCAAACAGTGGGTGAGTGAGTGACCCACTCAACCCCGCACTGACGATGTCACCTCGGTTGGTGATGAAACGTTTGCAATCCAACTGCCAAGCTCGGCGAACAGACAAACAACCAGTTTTTTTTATATTTCCGGGTCCAATAATGAAGTAAGCAGTAAGGCAGATTACATTTGCTCACTGAAACTGATGACTTATTAAGACTGGTTATGTTTTACAATAACTGGGCTCGAGCTGGCGTACCACGGATAAAAAGGCTGGCACTTGTTTCATTAAAAGTATCTTGTGTGTATGCAACTTACAAATCAAAGCAAGCTTATCCACCGGGATTTTGAAAACGACGAAAATTGTTACCTTATCTTAAGGCGAAATATCGGAAAACCAGCATAATTTTTCACCACTTCATCTAGTGGAAGCATATTGGGACATTTATCCACCTAGTGTGGACTTCACTCTCAATGCAGCGATTCACAATGAATGCATGAACAGTGTGAAACTCCCGCCAGTGTCAAAAGACATGTAAACCTGGAAGGCCCATTTCAGACTCGAATCCCTCACTCCCACTGCCCAACAAAGGTAGCACAATACATGTGTTCTTAGTTTTATTTCAACTACCTACTCGAAACCTTACTGCTCCTGGTTATTTAAAAAGACTAATCAATCGACACTGTGATTTCAGCGAAGCTGGTAGTTCGTCAACTTTCAAGGCATCGTTGGGTCGATAAACAGTGCCGCAGTTTAGCGAAATACACTCATTTGCAAACAAATTTGGCTTTGCGGGAGACTCACCTGGAACCCAGCTGAATCTCTCGTTTATGATGTTTTTAAGAAACTGAATGTGCTGCACCAGGCTACTCCATCTTTCATTTGGTATGATGTTCGAGATATCGCTTGAAAACATAATAAACGAGAGATTCAGCTGGGTTCCAGGTGAGTCTCCCGGAAAACCAAATTTCTTTGCAAATGAGTGTGTTGGGTTCAAGTAGAACGTAAGGTTGACGGAAACTGGGGGACTGCGCCTACCTGATGAACCCCAAGAAGGGCGAAACCGGTCGTTAGCCGTCGAAGAATTTTCAGCAACCTTATGAGTAGTGTATTAGTGCCGCAGTTTATTGTGATGTTTTTGAAAACACCCTCAACAAAAATGAACCGTTTCTCACATGTTCTGGAGCAGTTTTCTTCTGTCCAAAGAAAGCATACACATTTTTCAGTTCACATAAACGCTTTTGACAAAGATCGCCCGGAGAATCTCTCAACCCGTGAAACTTTACGAACCGGTTATGTCCGAAAACTATTCGGGCAAAATGTAGACTCATGAATGGTGCAACAGCATTCCATTAACACCACGTTCATGCATCAAACAGACGGTGTACACAATCTTGACCCTACAACGGATTCTAAAGCCGTCCTTCCGCCGTGGCAAGTACTTTTTCCAAATCTCAGCTGCTTCAAAATGGAATGATTCTTACTGCTGTCACAGGTTCGTGAATGCGATGACACATCAGCATACTTCGCTCGGCTTGACCGCCCCTTTTTTCAGAGCTAGATGTTCATTGTTCTTTATGATGAGTGGATCAGACAGCTGAGTGCTTTTAACGTCTCTATGACCATATTGCTATGGTCAAGGTCGGTGATAATGTCAGATTCGCACTAAAACAAGTCGTACGTTCGCAGTGAAATCATGTGAGGTTGCACTGTCCCTGAGATGAACTAATACAACGACATAGTTTGAGACTGCATGCAATATGACTTACGAATATTTTGGTACAACAGGCCACTGGGCTGATATGGGTGAAATTTGAGAAGTGCAGAACAAACGCCACGTATGAAATAGTTGTGGTCGAGTAAGGTGATATCTCATGAGCAATAGCTACTGACACCAAGAGTTTAGGAGTAGAAAAAACGTACGCGGGGTCCCTCGCGTTATACGACTGTTGTCAGAAACAGTAGTAACGGAAGAATCCACGGGAAATCGTGTTTCGAACTCCCATAGCCATGCTTCGTCTTCCAGAGCGAAGCCTCGACTAGTTTGTCGTCCAACCACTAATCTGGTTAGTTGTTGTGCAGTATAAGATACTGTGTGGTGGTGATTTTTGTAAGATGTTTTAGACTCATTGCTATCCACAGTGGACACATTTTCGTCACTCAATGATGGCCTTCTACATGAATCTCACATCTTTTGCCTTGTCAGTATCAGTGATAGATTTGCTGTTGCCTATCGGTACCTAAGACATCTTTGTATTCGTGGACTGTTTACACCCAGTGTCGAAAAGTCATGGACTCTCCCACCATCATTCGAGGGTTTCTTGCTCGACCAAGTAGTAGTCCGACTCTTTTTTGTGGGTTAGAATACACTTATTCGAATAATTGGTCTGTTTGTATATGAGTGTGTGAATAGGATTTTCATAAAGTACAATTTGAGCGCCGATATATCATAAAAAATGGTTCGAAACATGCCACCTGCGTCACACGTAATGTCCATCCACTCCCATTTGAGAACTCTCACTGAGTCACGTGTCGTCGACGAGCCTGACACATGATCCAGCATTGAATTGAAACCTGTGAAGCGACCGGGTAGCGCGCTTTGCCAGAATTATCATCTTTTAGACCATTCGCAACCCCTTATCAGCCTCTTCCACTCGAGCTGACAACAAACAGATGGATGTAATCGTAGTCTAGGTTGTCATCTTGGGAGCTGTTCGTGGTGAATCGGGCTTGATAGGGAAATCGCAATCCATGCATTGGAAAATATATCCACATGATCTTCAGCTACGAAGATTATCTAATCTAAGTGTCACTGGTTGATAAAAAACACATTAAAGGTTATATTTCAATATCTTGTCTTGTTTTCATCACTGTATTCACTGAAATCTCCATCTTCACAACTGAATGTACATCTGTTGCGCCGGGGGTCTCTTTCAACCTTTTGGAACGCCCCTGCTTTCATCCGACCCTCCTAGATTTCTCGAGATGGCTCAGTGGTTAGAGCGCGAATTCACTGACCAGAAGGTCCGTGGTTGGAACCCGACCTCTGCATCTCAACTTCTCCTATCTAGGCTTGGGCAACCTGGCAGTATCCCAGCCCTCGTGCTTCCTTCCGCTGGCATGGCAGCTAGGCACCGAAAGGGTGTTACAGCTGAACGATTATCTTTTTTATCTAGATTCTTCGAACGTTCACACACTTTGCTAGTCTTCAGTTGGATTTCAACACTTATGATCCATGTGATTAGCAATCTGTCTAACACCAGTATCTTTACATGTGTATGCAAGAATCCGGTCTCCGTAGAATTGTGAACACATGGCTTGGCCTGAATTTTGTTCAATTTCAGCTAATCTGTGAGCTCCGTCTGCTATGTCATCTGAGTTCGATCGATATCCGTTTCACATATGGCATCCGGCAAACTTGGAACTACGAAGTCACAGGTTATCTTATCTATGTGGCCCTAAGGTAGATGAGTGGGGAAATGCTCAAGCCCGATCGTGCACTGTCATTTTTCACTGTATAAGTCGTAGGACGATCCAGCAAAGTTATCGCCCATAGGATGCACGATAGGAATATCATGTGAGTAGGAACTAAAAGTTCTAGCCTGAAAGGTAATGAAGATATGGTAATCGATCAGTTTTGTTGCGAATCTGAAGTTTGCTCACGTTTGCCAGAGTCTCCACCTGAATATCTCCGTTACTATTCATCCTTTTTTTATTATGTATGATTTACATTCACGTAGGTTTGCGTAGTTACTGACAAACTTCGTCTATAGGGGACAGATTATCACTGAACTGTTCAAGCTCATTGTTGTCATTAGGAGCGTTACATCACTGTGTGTTGCCGGAATTTCCCATGGGCAGGTAACAGAAACAAGTGTTTGTCTGATTTGTGCATGTGTGTGCACATACGTTCGAGCTTACGGTAAAATTGGCACACGTTTTTGCAACGCGTCAAACGTATTTTCCTCACATCTTCCTCATCTGGTGAGGACAATATCTAGGCGACTAACCTGGTGGACACCTGATTTCTGGTAATTTCCACTCGGCTCACACATGCTGCTGACTAATGCCATTGGTTCAAATCCCACTTGTAATTCGGTCGTGACTACCGGTTGGCGTAGTGACAGTCCTGAACAAGGCTCTCATTACTTCTCGCACACCAGGCGGACTATGCACGCCCGAATGTGCCTAGGTAACACTTAGTTCTCCCTCGAAATCACACATGCGTGGCAGCTGTTTCTTTCCATCTTTGTGTGCGCACTGCCGAGTGCGAAACGTGGTTACCAGAACTAGGATTTCAAGCAGCTCGTTTCAAAGTCATAGAGGTGATGGTATGATATCTGGTCACTTTCAAGTTCTATTCCAGGTGTCAGTGCAAGACAGATGAGTCATGCCAATAATCGTTTATTCGATTTTGTATTTTCAACACCATATATGCAAATCCCTCAACAAACCCAAATGAGGTGACTATCCCAGTTGACTTTATGTTTGTGGACCTCGAATTACCCTGATTACTGTCAATTGGTTTTTCGCATATTTTCCCCTCAGCCTTTCACAGTCTACCCGCTGTCCTAGCTACATGTGTATCCGTTTGTCATCACTTTCGTGCTGAGTCATGCTCGACCCGGACCAATGTCGCCCGCCTTCATCTGTCGTCATCCAAGTCCCAGGTTTTTAGCTTGTTTGCTCACCAACTTTCCTGTCCACCATGCGTGCTCAGAGCAAAACGAGGCCATTAATTCATTTGTTCCCATACCCCCTTCACATTCACACACGTAGCCTAACTTTTGAGTACCGCCGCACTGTCTGCGCTGCCAGCCAGGTTGCCCATTTCTCACGCTCAGCCGCATGCTGCATTCTGGGGTTTGCTGGTCGCTCACTCTGCTGACACTCATCGTTTGTCTGTGTGCCGTCTGTGTTTGAAGCGGTCAGTAAGGCTTATTGTGGTGTTCGTCCACCGTTTTCATAGCTCAACTAAGATGACATCTTGGTGTCTATGCCAGCATCTCCATGGTGTTTCCTCCCTCCCAAGGGTTGCCACCACTCGAACAAGTGCAAATACGTCATCAGACCAATACACTTGATTTGATTTATATAACGTGACTGACATCTGTTCGAGCCGTGTTACCGGCTACAGTCTGTTAAGTGCACTCTCCCCGGTGTCTTACAGTAATTCCACAAATTTAAGGCTTGACGTGTGTTGCCATGACACGCCGTCTGGTGTCTTGTTACGTCCCCTCGATGACATCAATACACCTTGTGCACTACGGTAAAACGTGTCTAGCGTGAAGAAGATGAGGGGTGCCGAAATATTGTGTGCAGTTAACTGTCTCAGACATCCACGATCACTACCTGCATTATGTGCAGATCAGACTGAGCTACTCCAACTAAGACCCTTTCATTAACCCAGCCTCGACAAGTTGTTCTACGATGAACCAGGAATACACGCAGTGAAATACAAAGAAGACCGGAGAATTTGACACAATACCAAACGTATCGGTTGAGGAACAACGCGCACTGTAGTCATACCGATGTGTTAGCTTGCAACAAAGCTGTTGTTTTGGATGTAGTTTCATTTTTTTACCGGTCTGAGAGATACCAGTCCAACATACACGGTCGTGCACTCGGTTGCACTGAACCCAGCGTTAGACGAACTGAATACGTCGGCGTGTTCGCACCGGTCCTCCGTGCATGCAGGTACTGGTTTTACTTTCAATGGACAATGATCAGTGAGGGTTAGCCCTCGGAGCAAGGGAGGATGAGGAGCGGAACAGAGCTGAGGAATATTCTGGAATCCCGCCTGTAGTTTTCACAAACAGTTTGGGAAAGTTCAAAACCTTATCGGGTAACCCTTGTGTAAGGTCATGTTTGAGCATTTGAACGAGCCGGGTTCGATACCCACGATATACCTTGAAATCGGGTATCAACCCTGTCTGTGAAGTTGGTGCCCCGGAAATGAAGATTAGTGAAATTATTGGCCACCACCGTTTTTAAAATCCACTTTTAAAATACATATTCGTATAGCTTGGGGGTATTTTTGCCCCATTCGTTTCTCGGCTCTACATTTCGCTCGTTGGTCTTGTCAGTTACGTAATTTAGGCGACTTAATGCAACACAGCGTCCCGGAGTCATACTTACTTACATCGTGTTGTGGAATATAGTTAGCTGCGGTACGTTGCCCGGTTGTTTGTTGTTCGCTGAGACTGACAAACCGAAAGACGAGCCTGGAATAAAAGAAACCCAACAACCGATACACCAAGAGAGACCACCAACTCATCAAAAAGAGTTTCCTCGGGTTCAGAATGTATTTCGTAGTCCTACCAGGAATATATTTTTTTGAAAGGCAGTAAGTGACAAAAGCTGAGATAACGGCTTCACAGAGGGCAGAACCCTCTAGCAAAAGCTCCACCCCTTTTTGGGGGGTAGCAAAAAAAATTCCAAGAGCTATCATATCCAGAGATTCAACATCTCTATTCCTGCTGACAGAAGTGACTTTTCGCAATGAAGTCCTGTAATCCGATTGCATTCCGATGTCTTACGATTCAAGATTCATTGAGCAGTGGGAAATGATGCAGAGTTAGGTCGATGCAAATGTTCACATCAGTGGGGTTGAATTTTATCCTATTGTAATTCCTTCATGAGTTGGTTTCAAATGGCAGCGCGTAGAGACCATGGATCGGTCAGATGACTTACACTGTTTTGATGCTTGCGATTATCTGAGGTGTGCCGTCTCCCCATCTGTTAAGCTCTACCTTCTAAGAACAACTATACTCCTTATTGTAGGCTTTTTGCCAAGCTCCATAAGCTGTCCCCTAGATCGGTCCACCACTTTGCCGGTGCACGTTTTATTTTCCATTTTTTTCGTTCATTCATCGTGATATACTACACTGTCTGCCAGAAACTACAATTCGGGCTGGCTGCACACCTTGACAAGCGACGAAGAATCCTGACTTCCATTAAGACCACCGGACCGCCTGGCTGACTGCGGAAAACCCTCCATTATTGAGCATATCTTTCAATAACTGAACAAAATCTACACCCACTACTGTTGCCCCTATTCTTCCGTATAACCATCCATATTATGGCAGTGTCCAGACTAGAGGATACAACTTCTTGTGGGGTTGATCTCAGTAGATGGAAAGATAGCTCCGACGGCTAAAACACCCTAGGTTATCCAAGTGCTCAGCACTATCTAGTATTCGGTCTACAAGAAAAAAACTCGCCGGGGAGAGAATATAATGAGAATAGATTTACCCATATCGATGTAAATGTGTACACCCACCCTCATTTTGATTGTGTTCAATTACGTGACGTGCGGTATCCATGAGCCTTTAGAAGAAATAATACTGAATGAGTATATTATCACCCAGTAAACCACCTTCCCTCCCAACTAAGATCAGGGGCCTTGTTAAGGGGTTTTTGCCTGATGAAAACTAACCTTTCGCAATAGCAGTCTCCGTATGAAAGCGCCTCTCAGCAACAGTATAAAAATTAACCTGAGTCAAAAATGGACCTTTTCGTAAGGGTATTGTTCTTCATTGCGAGTATCTGCCGTTGGAAGTTGTTAATGGTAAACTTGTGGTTGACCTTCGATTCACAGTGATGCAAAATGGATACATCTAACCCCCAAAATCTGGGTGTTCTGAGCTGATAGATTTCCTTAGTAGTAGGACTGTTCGGGAGTATTCATGCTAGAAAAAACGGTTGAGGGGAATCAAGCCCCCAGGCAGTTTCGCACAGAATGTTCAGCTTCACGGGAATATGAATAAATTCAGAGAATTTCGACCGTTGAGATATTCGAACAAAATGAAAACGGCCAGTTTTAAGCTAATAGATTCGATAGCCACTAAAATAACGAGAAGAGCGAGTATGTGAGGTAGATGGCAAACCCTCGAAGGGCAGTCTACTTTGCACATTGCTGGCCACCTTTCCGGAGAAAAACTACTTTATTGCTAAGACTGGTCCCTCTAAGGTCAGGTCACTCAGTTGAAGCTACGCCTTTGGAATTTCCGAGGCCATATTCACATCATACTCGTTTGAACAGTCTTCACCATGTTGTGGCGCCATTATCCCGGTGAGTCCACAACAAACGAGAGAAGCACTAAATATTGACATTTGTTCACTTAGTTTGTACGTTGTAGGGGGGAATACATGGTTGCTAAAAAACTTGAACCGGACGATAAGTTGGATGATGTTGGATCTTAGACCCCAGATTACCTCTAATTGAATTCAGTTTCACTCTACCACGAAAAATTGGCATTCTTTGCCCAACCGTGTATGTAAGGCGTTACAGCTGTCAGCATAACAGCGATGGACCGCACTGATCCATTTGACAAATAAACCATCTAAGGATACTATAAATCGATCTAAAACTCTTCAGAAAGCGATGGTATGACGTACCCAAGGATTCGCAAGACACATGAACTGCATGTGTTCTTTGTAGGATTTGTTTTGTACTACTCATAACATTCACTAGAACTCTGGACTTGTTTAGCTACTGCACATTCCCGTGAACGGTTAGACCCGTGATCCCGAGATAAACAGACTGTAGACTGGCAACCGAGAGAAGCACGCTATCGGACCTATTATATCTGGTTATATTAAAGGTGAAATGCCTCTCCATAACCTACCGCAATCTGTCGACCAATAGATCAAGTGTTACCAATTACGGGGGCTGTGGTCTGGAGTTTAAGTTGCATCAAGTTGAGTCCGAACAAAAACTAACCATATTTCGCACTATCTTGATAGCTTCAGTTAAAACAGTATTTAGATTTGTGAATATTATGATCACTGGCCCGAAAAGCACAGACTTCGCCTGGACTTGGGTTAGTCCGAATGATCTGGACAAATACACATGAATTTGGCTTTGACAGGAGACTCAACTGAATCTCTTGTTTTCGATAGGCGTTATGATGGGTTCAAATAGAACATAAGGCTGAAGGAAACTCGAGGACTTCGCCTACCTGATTAGCCCCATGAAGGGTGAAACTGGTCGTGGGCTGTCGAAGAGTTTTCAGCAACCTTATGAGTAGTGTATTGCGTCTATAAAACTGATCAGTAGTTTGTGCTTTCTGCATGTAAAACTGACCCTGCGTTCCTAGAACTTGGATACCTTGATTCATACTGGTTTGCTGGTGAGCACACAGTTTCCATTCCAGCCTCATTAGTTGATCAACATCAGCTAATGATTTTACGGTGGCCCAACAATATAGCCCTAATTGCTGGTTTCGTCAGTCTCAGGCTATCACACGACCGTAGTAATTACCAGGCTCTGACAGCTTGTTGCGCAAAGGTGGATCCGCAAATAGTGCGAGGAAAGCCTACCACAACGGCAACTAAAATTGCCAAATCATCTGTATCCTTCATTCAACCTAGCCATTAGGTGAAAGGCTACATGAAAAGTTGCATCGGCAGCTCCAAACGCTTATTCCTCAAATGAAGGAGTCATTATTATGTAGGACAGAGATTGGTCTCTTAACAGGGCTTCCCATCGATTAATATTGTATCTCGCTTTGTATATATTATGCCTAATCCATTTGAGTCGAGGTTGCTATAAAAGCTAGAAATATTGATTCACTGATACATAAGAACTATCTTTAAAACTGGCTGGCACCGCTCTTTGTCAACGCAAGTGATGAATAACCACTCAGTACACATCACCTAACAACCCAATCTCCCTTGTTTCGAACATGTAATTTTTCAATTCAGAGGAAGAACTACCAGGAAAAACTGTGTCTCCTACTCCTACTGTGTAGATTGGCGCCGGTGGTCTGGGGGTGGCTAAATTTAAGTGATTTCATTCAGGCGAGATATGGACTGCTTGCTAATTGAATTGGCTAAGCGTTGTCTAATTTGAAAACATGACTGCGTCCCATTCGGAAAGGATTTTGTTGAGACCGCTGTTCACAAAAAGCTACAATTACTGCGCCAGGTCATCTCTCAAAATTAAGGTGATTACAGTAATCCAACGTTGATCCTCTCAGTTATATGCATGAAGGGATGGAGGTCGAACTACTAACGCCTTATAAGTCACGTGGATTGCCAAACTAAACGATCGAAGGCCTTCGATGACATTAGAGTTGCGCTTTGCTGGGCTGATAAGTTGGTAGTTCTAACCCAGAAGACCTGGGAGTAGGAACACCGCCCAGTCAGATCACTTAGTTCACTTATCCTGATTAGCCACTTTGATGCATTAAAAAAGTGATAACTTCTCAGTGATGGGTATTTTCTGCCGATCAATCTAACAAGATTCTGTGAGAAATTGCGGCCAGCGAACCGCCTACTTTACTTCCGGTGGAGTGGTCACATGGCCGTGTAAAAGTTTGTGGACCGTCTGCTATCTGTCAGCCCGACTTTTCTCGCTCTTTAAGAAAGAGGAAATAATTGACACCCGTAAGATTCGGAAGGCTGTGGATGAACCCACTGAGGTTTACAGTAACAGGCCATCATTCAAATGAACTCTAATCTACTGGCATGCCGTAGATACACAGAAAGCAAGAGCAATTCGACCAAGTGTGAAGGTGACGAACGTATGAAGGCCATTACTGCGTGTACGAACACTTTAGTACCCATGTGAAAAAGCTTCTACGCCTTATATGATGTTCACGCGTGGAAATTCTGAAAAACAGGCAAGCAACTGGGTGGCAGTAGCACGCCAACTCCTACTGCGGGCAAAACAAATAGATGGTGACAAACGCTTCTAACAGACGTCTTCATACTTTCCCGAACTCTTCCTTTGTATTCATCGGATGATGTGATTTATACCAGTGACATTTACCACCGGTATTGTGCGTAAAGCTACCAGTGAGTGGGGTGCAAGTTGCAGCATTTAGTAGAAAGCGTCTTCCTATATGAATCCGGCAGACACCGGATGTCGGTACACTCTAAATGACCTAACTTCAATTTACTCAGCTGTCACATGCCGTTATCCATTTCTTAGAACAGTATATAACTTATTTCACTTCAGTTATCTCATTCCCGAGAATAACCCGGCCTCTCGGATATTTGGAATAGCGGTTGCAGATATCAACCCAGTATTGGTTGGAATGTTTGAAACGACATACGGTCTGTAGATTCAGACAATCATGATACGACTTGATTTTGTCAGTCGAGGTTTTTAGCTACCTCTCTTGGGGATAAAGTTAATTAGTCAAATCGGAAAACAGGTACTCCTTCAACCGCTGTATTACGACTAAATCCGGACTGAAACCTTTTAGTTGAGTAGATCGTACGTGAGGCTGACGGTCAACGTGAAGAACATCTTGATTTCTCGCGAAATACACTCATTTTTAAACTAAGCTGCTTGTAACGGAAGACTCAACAGAATCCTCGCTTAATCTCCTGTTAACACCAAATTGTTTTGCAAATAAGTATATTTCTCGAATTGCGCTCAAATAGAACATAAGGTTGCCGGAAACTTGGGAATGGCACCTACCTAAAGAGCCAGAAAAAAAGATGAAACCGGTAGTGTCGAAGGGTTTTCAACAACCTTATGAGTAGTGTGTTCCATCAAAACTTTGTCTAATGTTGCACTTGGGTGCTCTCTATCTGGATTTGAAAGAACACCAGCTGTTCCGTCAAGTCACCCCAAGTTACCAGTTTTGTGGTAGGTTCCACGTGCGAAGAAACTTCCTCTTCTATGTGTATAATGCCACCATGAATCATTAAGAATGTGTAACTGTTGCACGGGCTCCGAAATTCTTATGGATACCATCGTGGGCCCTCAGTTGGATGTCCGGGTTCGATCCCTCATAGGCGTTCGAAATCCACTGTTGGTACCTTCTTGATAATTTCTAACTCGTTGGCACACGAAATTTGTGTGGACGGAAGATTCAAATGAATCTATCGTTAGTGATGCTGTTCAGCTGAATTTGCAGTACAAAGACTGTTTCATGTTTCAGTTGGGACGATATTCAAAATATCGAAGCACTATGGCAAGAGTGATCGGTAGACTATAATCACTCCTGTTCATCTGTCAGTAGTATATTGGAGGGGCAAACTTTTCAGTGCAAAGTGGACTTGAAATTCAGTTCGATAAAACTTGAGTTTCCTCGTCCTCGAGTTAAACGCAAAGTTTCATTAACCCCCTGATTTTAGCAGCTCAGTAGTCTAGTAATTCAACCTAAATCTCCATACTAACGGACACTTTTCTATCCACCACTGGCTTCACTTGGTGGAGCCAGTGGTGTCTGCCACCGTCCTGCGTCGGGTAAGGGACTAGAATCCCGAAGCCACAAAACCACATCAGCTGTCAACTAATCACAAACCGTTTATCGATTTTGCTACCGCTCATTTGCTACTGTGTCGAATGGAATGATGTACTGATCACGTGCTGCTCGTATGAAAACAATGTGTGCGCGCTCAGCTCAAATAAGCGCACGCTTTTGGCTCATCTACGATGATTAAAATACTCGTCAAACGACAAATACAGTTGCGTTTATGGATAGGCTTACATTAATTTCCTTTTTTTTAAACGCTGGACCACTGGATTTATCACCGACGAGTAGTATATACAGGTACATAATATGCAGTACCCAAAATATCACTGTGCCATTCCGGTGGTGCCTTTGATTGGATGGATACCATGGCGTTGTCATCGGTCACAGGTGAACACAGCTGCGATCTGTCGGTGCGGACCGCTATGCACGCCTGGTCATCACATCCAATTAGAAAAAAACAATGTTGCTTCAGTCTGACCAACTGTCACCTGTTCACATTTGGTGCCGAGACTTACAGCCCCACCCAGTAAATTAGAGCGCCATTAGCGGAGCCAACGTGCGTTAGGTATTATCAACCTATCAGAAAACAGAGTAGCTTGTTATTCTCCCCTAACAAACGTTCGGTATGCAAAAGCTATATGCGTTACCATGGTTGACACTACCGACGCACGTGCGCTTTCGGTTGCTCGCTGTCCTCTATGCTTGCATTCTCGTAGTTGTGCTAATGAGTGTGAATCCATGAATGCATGGATTTATCTGTGCGTGTCATAGCCCCTTCAACCACTTCATTTCTCTGGCATCTTCAGCCTGTCGTTGCTCTCTGGGGTAGAAACAATTAAACACGACCGACCCCATCACATCCAAGTCGTGCATGAACCGTTTTCCATCCGTGTGGGTGGTCGTCCTGACCACATCATGGCGGATAAACCGGCGCAACATTAGGCTGAAGGTAAACTAACAATTCTCGCGATGCACGTTGTGCTCGCCTGCGCGCTGGCGGTGTCTGTCAGTCTTTGCATCCTTGTTCCGAAGGTCACGAAAAACACAGCTAATCGACATCCGTTCCTGCGGCAAGAGCGTCGCTCACCCTCTACCACCTTTGACCAATCAGCAAATGCAAACGAAGGCCTAGCGAGTGGTTCACGCTTCACCCTTTGCTGTTGACGTGTCTATCCTTCAATGATATGTCTTGTTTCACTCGCCATTCTAATGCATCGGTGCGGCGTGTCTGTGTGTGCACCAACCGGTATGCAGGCGTTCGTGCGAGCGTTTGCGGGACAGCAAATAAAGCGATCGAAATAGTCGTGCATGCGCACGTAGCATCCGCTCTCCCCCGTCTCACAGGCCAAACGCTATCTGATCACACCCTGTCGGTCAAGCGCGCATTAGCACTCCGGTTGGCGGCGTTTCGTGTGCGTTTTCGCAACGGCATTTCTCCACTCATTGGTACGCGTTACGGATCTAGTGTGTTTGGTTTGCTCGGGCTTTTCATCGGGACGCCGTTTCGTTGACATGGCATTTACGACGAGTCAGTATTAATTATTTATGTTGGACTATCCTACTGCTCCTTTCAACTTCCCCACGATGTTAGCCACAACTCCTGCTGTTGGTCCAACAACTCTTGTTGCGATTAATGGTATGCTGCCTACAACGCCAGGTGGAACTCCGCTAACACCGAACCCGGGCACGTTTTTTGCAATGTCTTCGGCTTTGGGCTCCCCGAATTTTATCACAAACCATAACTTGTCAAGCGGACCTTTCATTTTCCCGTCAACGTTCCCTCCCGTTCCGTCCAATTTGCCGTGCACCGCTACTCCGTTCTCCTCACCGCAGTTTCAAGGTCCTGTACTGCCTTTTCTATCAACAGCACCTACGGCCATGCTGACTACAAACTCGCCCATCTCACTGACACCTCAATTTACCAGCCCACTACCTCATTTGTTACAACAACAGATCCCTGGCGCTCCTTTGGCCGGATATCCTTCAAGTCTGTCAGCCACCTCGGTCGTCACTCCGCTCAGCGCGCAACCGTCACTGTTCACAGATCCAAGTTCTGTTGGGACGAACACGGTCTCATCTGCAATGTTGCCAGGTTCGTTACCTCCGAATTCCGTAGTATTCTCGTCCATTCCCTTATCATTCAGTAGTTCGTCAGCCAGCAGTGCGAGTGATGTACTGGTGTTCCCGATGACAGCACCAGCATCGACGACTGGTACTACCAACCTTACTGCAGTAAGTCCTCTGCCCCTTTCAAGTACCTATTTGACGTCCACAGTCTCCACAATATCAGCCACCTTGCCCTCGTCAACTACCGCGAGTATTTGCACAGAAACACAGTCTTGTCCTAGCACAGTTTCTACCAGCATTGCTCCCAATTTGCAAAGCTCCTTCAAAATTGACAAGACACAACCTATGGTCCCTGGAGGCAGTGCAGTTCGACCCAGCAACAACTTGCTGCAACTGGAATCGATGGACTTTCATCGCGACGAAATACTGGATGCTATCGATAAACTGCGCGAGAGGAAAGCCCGACCGGACTTTGAACGGATATCATGTATGCTGAAAAGATACCGAAACATCAATCCGGATCAGACTCAGGTATGCCTGGGCCGCCTAGCTGCGGCTGGGGCCGTGGTGTGCGTTGACTACAAAGGAAACTTAAGTTACCGCAATCCATCTAAATGGCGGAAGACTGCTACTCGTTCGGGAATTACCAACCTGCCTAGTGTTAGCGCAAAGCTAGTGGATGCGGTTCGTCGTCTTATGGCTGGAACCGTTTATCAAGCGAATGTATGCGGCAGTGACCAGGCGTTCTCCTCGTTAATGCCCACGGTGGCCGGACCAAATGGAGGATATAGTTTGTTCCAAATTGAACGAGCTCTCCAGGTGGCTGAAGTAACCAACACTGACTCCAGCAATTCTCAGACTTCTCGGAGGCTTTCTTTGCTGACCGGTGCAACGCTACGCGTTTGTTTGGATCGCGAAGCTACACATGGCAAATTAGCCAAGACTCCCGACGGACGTTATGTCTTGGATGAATCGGGGGAACGCAAGCGACTGTCAAGTATTTCTGTAGCAGCAGCACCATATTTACTCAACAAGAAGCCTCTTCCACCTAGTGGTTCAACATTTGTATCGCCGACTGGTGGTAATGTTAAGTATAATAAACCGCCAACCACGATGGCTCATATTGCACCAGCTGGAGACCCTGCAACTCGTCCTATTGTGGCGAAACAGTCCTCGGCTTCTGTATCAATCGCCCCTCTTGGTGGCGGCCCAATGAACCCTTTGTTGGGCCTTTCCACTCGGTCTTCCGGATCAAATCGCCGTGGGCGACCACCCGGTTCGAAATCCAGGAAATACTCGCTGCAAGCGGACGCGTCTGCACCCACGGAAAAGGTGAGTTTTATTTTGCGTTTAACTACTTCCATCATTTGAGTAGGTAGTTGTCGGCCGAATTATCGGGTTGTCGTCACTGTCACGTCCGTCTACCGTGATCGTACCACCCCGACTGCGCACCTGAGCGTGCTCCCATCCTGCAATAATTATGTACCAGAAGTTCACCGTATCAGACTAACTCGTCCTAATGACAGGATTGAAAACGTTGTGCCCTGAAATAAGTCGGTGAGGCCATTGTGGAATTGAGCTGCGACTGATTGCCACACGCGCAGTCACCGTCATCGATATCTGTCACTAGGCCGTTACTTCCAACCAGAAGGGAAGTGATCCCTACTAGTAACGACGACGTAATGACACCAACTGTTTAGTCAGACGGGGCAATTGGTCCTGGCCTCTGTATGGAGATTGGATACCACTTGTCGTGCAACAAGGGCTCTGCTGCCTCAAACTGTGCAGCCTTAAGTGTTAGATAATACAGGAAGAGGATTTCAAGATTATATCACCCCTACTGTCAAGCACAGAAGTCATCTGGAGGATTCGTCTACCTCCCGTTATGCGTGTTGGATGGAAACAGCAATCCGATCATGCTTGGTTGAATACACAGTACTGTATCTGACGACTCCCTCCCTATACCGCCAGTATGGTTGTGTTTTGTTTGCTGTCTATTCTACTATCCGTCCCTGTAGAACAGGAAAATGTATTTTCGTTATAGAAAGGGGCGTTTCTCCACGAAAAGGAGCACTAACAAATTTTAAGCCAATAGAGGAGCAAGTAGCCTGTCTGACTCATCGGACCCATGGCAAGTTGAATCCTACATTTCGGCATCCAGTTACGTAATGTTGCATGGCTACTTCACTGCTGATCCAGAGAGATTGCGTATGTGGTTTTGCTACCCCAAGCCTCCTCCGGCCGTGTGGCAGCTAGGCACCGAAAGGGCGTTACAGCTGAACCATTTTATTATTATTATTATTATTATTATTATTATTATTATTATTATTATTATTATATTACTAATCTCTAGATACTCTTGTGCGCTGCCTATCTGCTAAACCCACTTTCAAACTCATTGGTAAACATTAGTCGCATGACGTGCTGTTAATACCTCCGAAGATTATAAGGTAAGGTTAGTGTAAGGTTAGTGAACATTAATGAGTTGGCTGTACGGTCCGTAACGAGCACACTTGACAGGTCATCTATCGACTTAGTGTACCCTTGGTCCATACGCAGCTTGCTAGTGCATTATTTCGGAATGTAGGTATCGAGTCAGAGGCCCATAAATCGATTCCCCAATGAGTGACAGCTCACGCTTCTATCCGATACGCCACGATCCAGTGACTTTGATTTTACGTAAGCACCATGAAGACACGCAACTGCTTCCTGGGTCTCCACGCACTTAATCACATCCGCGTTTTGTTGGTTCTGAAAGCTTCGTACACAATATACTAACTTAGGCCTTATTGTAAACGCACAAAACGTAGTGCCATCTTCTATCGTGAAATCCCTGGGTGATGATTTGGAAAGTCTATAACTATTTTTTGCGCGCGATCGTCTCGTCATTGACTTGACAATTCCGGAGCCAAAATATTGAATTAGGAATGGTGTGCTGTGGAACCCACCCCTATATTGTACCGGAAATATGGAAAATATCTCTCTGAACATTGTAAAACGAAGCAGTCACAAGCGGGACAACATATCAGTTTGCAATCTCCTGGATTTTTTATTGCTTGTCAGTTTCAATCCCCTAAAATATGAGCAAGTCGCGAAATACGCATTCAACCGTTTTATTTTTCGATCATGTTCGACCGATCGCAGTCAAATCTGGCATGTGGCGAATTGCTGAAACGTGATGCAGAGACCGCCACCGAATGGCAGCATACTACATTCCACGTTTATCACATAAACGACAAACTGTAGGAGAGTGACTGTGCATTCTCGTCGGTCGAAAGTGCAACACGTCGAAATGGTTATCTCGAGATTACCCAAGTGTTTAGAAGCTGCCACTGAACCGATCCATAGCGTAGTCACAAGCCTTTGGTTGCCCCGTGCGCTTTGCTCTCGATATAATCGGGCTATATTCTATTTTCCCAACAAAGTACGGTACACCTATTCCATAGCCCATGTGCCAAGTCTAGCTTGCTGGGTATCGTCTATACTGTGATGCGTGTGTTCATTTTGTACTACCCTCCGATAATCTGTTAGGCATGCGTTTGGTGTCAAAAACGCATTTACGCCAAATGCGTAGCTTTGCGCGCTTGGTCTGCCTTTCGGCTGTATGTGCATGCGTGTACGTGCCTCGCGTCGCTTGCTGTGCGCTTTCAACATTCAACCATGTCAAAAACCTGATGGCTGCGTCTGTTGTTTGTATATGAATCGCGTTGCGTTCGCTCTTCGTCTCCCTTCCCACAGCGCAGATCTTGCATGCACCCACCACCCACTCAGCCCTTTCGATGCGCATCATTGTCCACCCACAGCTGTGGTGGTTAATTTTCACTCCTTCCCTTGGCCTGTACGCACTGACTCATCTGTCGACCACTTATATCGATCGTCGTCCATTCTGTCCTCTATCACATTCGTCGCTTGTGTGATAGGGGCGTTTTCCTCGCATGCGTGACTGAGAGTGAAGCCTTGCGCTTAAATGTGTATGGGTGTGTGCGTACGTTCGTGCGCTTGCTCGCCTCGGAAAATGACCATGCTGGAGGGCCGCCGTTGCCTACACTCAACCTTTGTCTTTCGGAGTTTGGACTACATACAAACATTTATCACGACTATCATCCAGGACGTCTATCAGTACGGCTGTTCTTAGGTAGGAGAAGGTAGTAATCTGTCAGGACGAACTTGGAAATTACCTGTTCCATTTGGTACAGTGGACAGTAGAAGGTTGTCTGTTAGGGTTCAGCCCTATTTGGCAGTGTCACTAACTACATGGACCTATTCGCGGATAACACAGTGGCCGAGTTTTTAGCCCCGTCGTTAGACCGTGGCCGATTGGCTTGTGTCAACCCCTCTTTGGTGTATATGACCAGTGGCCGGGTTAATAGCCTTTGGGCCGAACTTCAGTTACTATATAAATTTGTCTTAGTTCTGTGTACTGTATAACTGAAAAAGAATGCACTACATTTGGTGGAACTTTGCAGGCTGGAGAGTCCCAAGCAGGGTAAAAGTGCCAGTGGAGTGCTAATGCAGTTTTATTGAGGGGGGAAGTTTCAGCGTGTGGTTTATTCAAAATTCACATTTGTAGAGGCATAAGCGCAAAATAAGGCCTTATCCATAGTGCGCTCTCGAGTCAATCCATAGGGAGTGCGGGGACTGGATTACCGTCAGGTTGTTCACGCGTAACCATGGCTGATTGATCTTTCAGGGGTTGATTCCAATGCTGAGCCTTCTCCGCAAGAGATCGTGCCATATCAATGCAACAGCTCCTACTCAAGTAGCCAAATGATGTATACTTGTTTTACAACGGTAACTGGCTATCATTGTCAAACCTGCAACCCTTTCGAACACACCTGCTGGCCCGGGTATCTTCAACCGTTGAATCAGGTTTCCGAATTTGCGAGGACTGAAAGCCAAGCATTAATGCTCTAAGAGTGGGTCTTCTGTAAAGAGGGGGATCACGTTCAACATAAGTTTTTTTTTTTTT